>VFFE01006867.1:113457-138210 GCA_008921705.1 Burhinus oedicnemus
GGCCGGGGCGCCCCGCGGTGCGGGATGCTGGCGGGCAGGCGCGGGCAGGCCCGGCGGGAGGGGGAGGGGCAGGGCCGCGCGGAGCGGGCGGGCGGCGAAGCCGCGGCTTTATTCGTGTCGGTCGGTGCCGGCGCTGCCCGGCTGCCCCCGCTCGCTGCCCTTCGCCGCCTCCCTGCGCGCAGCGCGGAGGGCAAGGCCCGGCCCGGCGGCCCGGCCCGGCGCGGCGGCCCCAGCCGGAGATGGCGGTGGTTAGAATAAGGCACACTGGGTAAAAACACATTTATATACTAACCTCGCCGAGAAATTTTCCAACAATTCCTCCGTCCGACCACCATGCACCAGGACAGGAAACGGCCGCCTCAGCGCCCGCCCGCCTCAGCACCGCCCCGAGCAGCGCGGGCGGGCCCCGCGCCCCGCGCTACCGCCGCTCCCATTGGGCGCGCCACGCCGTGCGTCACCGCCTCTGCTCGCCATTGGCCGCCTGCAGGCCCCGCGCCAATGCCCATTGGCTAGACGCCCGGGGCCCCGCCCCGCGGCTTCATGGCGTCTCGGTTATGCTGGGTTCGGGGCCGTCGCCGCCGCCATTTTGTAACCGCCGGGAGCCAGGAGCCCGTGTGTCAGCGGGGGAGCGAGGGAGCCGGGCGCCATTTCCTTCCCTGGGGAGGAAGCCCTGCGGCCGCGGCGCCCCGAGTCCTTCGGCGGAGGCCGAGGGAATCGCGGGGGGCCAGGCGCGCCCTGGCGCGGCTGCCCCTGGCATTGCGGCCGGGCCCCCGCGTTGGGGACGGAGCGGCGCGGCCCGAGGAGGCGGGCGCCTGGAGCTGGGCCGCGGGGCTCCGGCGGGGAGGGACTCCTGGCTAGGCCGCGACCCGCCCGCGGGCTCCGTACCCGCCGTCGCCCGCCACAGACGGCGCGGCCTGCTGGGCCCGGCGCGCCGCCATCCCCGCGAAGGCGGATGGGCCGGTGGTGCGCGGGGCTCCGTCCCCTGGGGGTGCGGAAGCCGGAGGGAGAAAGGCCGCTGGAACAGTGCCGGGGCACGGTGCTCTTGCGGAGCGGCCGCTCGGCGGAGCGAGCACCCTACCCTTCCCCAGCCTCCAGGCGCGTTATCTTCTGCTGCCATTTCAGCACAGCTCTTGCAGATAAGGACTCTTGTTTTTAAAGCTACGCTTGAGAATATTTATCCTTACGTGATTTTTACGTATGGAAATGAGTAATAGTCCAACAACAGCTCCACAGGCAATTAAAAGGTATTAGTTATTTCAGTAGATGATTCTTCAAGAAAACCCAACTGTGCAATTAACAGGAGCTGTAACCATTGACAGGACAATATGTCCAGCTCTGTAGGGCTTACTTGACCTTTCTAAACATGACAGATAGAAAAGCATTTAAGATTTTTTTTGCCTGAAACTGCAGAATAAGAGTTCTGAATTCCTGCAGTCATGCAAACAGCTAAGAATATCTTATTCCTGAACACCCAATATACACATTCTACCCATCAGTTTAATTTGAGGTACCATAACAGTAAGATAAAATTCTGTTTTGGGTTTATCAACTCCTTTGTATTAATAGAAAACTTGTTACATCTGTCAAATCCTGCAACTTGGTATTTCGCATTCTGAAGTGCTGTTTCTAGCATTAACACCTGAGAATGGTTATAAAAAGCAGAAATACGCAAACCAATGACACAATTTAAGTGAAAGAAGCTACGTATTGATTGCAAAGTAACTGATAATCAGTGCTGTGGCACCACCAGACAAATGAAGCTTTTCTACGTTCCTGGTTTTGGGTATGTGGAAGGAAGGTCCCACAGAGCACAGGGAAGAGAAAAACCCAGCTCGTGGAACTCGGCTCTCACTTTTATAGTCCGTAACAGTATAATATAGAGAGCCTTGGACCTTCCAAGGTTTTCTTAAATTTCGATAATTTTTTTTTTTTTTTTTAACTACTGCATTCAGGTTAAAACTTGAATAGTGGATTGAGCAGAAATGCAGAACTGTAGTGCTCTTCCTGATTACATTTTTAAAAATAAACCAGATGCTCACTTCTGCATAGATTTTCAGAGCAGTGTCCATCCGCTGCTGAACATATACCAAAGATAAAAACTTAATTAGTAGCCCAAGTCATGGAAGACTGGTAAAGCCTTAACCAACATACAAAGTTTGGACCAGTATTACCTGAACTTGGCCGTCTGTTAAATCAAAACACATAGATAGATGTGTACATTGTGTATACCACCAATACTGACTTTGGAACCACGTCCTTCCCCCTGGCAGCCTGCAGCGCTCACTGAGGAGCCACCCCCTCAGCTGTGCTACTCGGAGCCATCAGCGAGCGTCAGTCCTGTTGCTGAAACTCCAGACAAGGGTGCAGCCACGTATCTTAGTGTTGAAGACAGAGAGCATCACCAGGGGTGTGACAGCCTACAGTATGAACTGCTTAAGTACAAAGTGCTTACAGTTTCTGAGCAGCAGCATCAAGGGAGCTACAGAGGAACAAATTCAGGCCCAGGAAGTGAAAATGGTTAGCAAGACAAAATACGTATGAGGAAGGACTGAAGGGGAACTTGACAGCAACATGCAGAGATAAAATGTGCTGAGAAGCTTCATGATGCTTCTACTCTTATGTCGAGAACTGATAGGGGAGGAAATTGCCCTTACAAAAAAATCAACTTAACCCATAAGATTTACCAGGTATTGATTACTAGGCACAGTTAAAACCATCTGCATGTTTATTGTCAGGTATTCTATAACTAATCCACTGCAGACTTCCTGAATCTTGCAGTAGTAACTCAAGGCTACAATAGATTTGAACAGAGCTTTGCTGTACTATTCTGACAGCTATTAATAATTGTTTTAAGACAGTGCTTTAGCAAAAAAGGGTATTAAATTGACCCAATATCTCAACATTTTAATAAATAGTATATGACATAAGCCTTTTATATTTAACACAGTTAAGAGAACTGTGTTTGTGCCTAATACTTGCTTGAAGAAATATTTCAGAGAGGAAAATATGAACCTTAGAGCTATGCAATTAGAACAGGACTCCAAAGTACTGCAAGAATACAGCTACATTCAAAACACCACACTGAAATAAGTGAAGATAAGGATTTGCTTTAGATGTTTATTAATCCAAGGAGATCTTCCATAATAGAAAAAAACAGAGGCTTTAAATTTCCCAGCTCTTCCTTTAGAGTTGCATTATCCTTGAAAATGGAATGGATAAGTGCAAGTTCCAGAAGGAAGATGAATTCTAAATTTGACATGTGTATCACTGAAATTGATATATTGCATCACAAAATGCACTATCACCACCAACAACAATGCAAAATTGTTTTGCAATTTATATAAATACATTTCTTGGAGCAAAGGAAAGCAAAGTTCTAGATCCATTCTTAAAAAAGATGCTCCTTGCTAACCAGTCTAGTGACACATAAAAGCACCCTTGAAGTAGGACTGTATTCTTCACACCAAGATAAAATTCTTCCCTTGACTCGTGACTTGAAAAATATAACTGTTCCAGAAATGACAGTGGCACTAAATTCATTATTTTCCCCTCATTTTTTCATCTGCTTTGTATCTAGAGCCTTCTCACTACTGCTCTGTTGTATCTTCTGCCATGAGGCAAAAGTGTCTCTCTCATCTGCCCTAAAAGGTTCTCTTACATTTTTTGGGATGCATAACAAGGTAAGCAGATGCCCAACAAGCAGATGTTCAGAAATTATTTATGTCAAACTGGGCATTTTTCAAAGTCAAGGAATGCACAGGAAAAGGCATGCTGTAATTCTCTCTCACCTTTTTCTACAAAAATAAAACCTTGACTTGAGATTATCTTCAGGCCAGCGTACACCTGTATGTGCTCATGAGTTACACATTTACAAAAAACTCAGTTCTGCTATGTGTACTTGGCCAGTCAGCTAAAGATTCAAAAGTTCTACTGTGGTTCTTATACCACCACTGTAATGGATACTCTGATTCAAGGCTTAATTTTTTAGGCTTTTTCACATCAGGTGCAATATCCATCCTTTTAAGTCCACAATTTGCTTTTTAAGTATCCCTTTGGTATGCGGCTAGGGCAACGTGGCATTATAGTCCTGGCTCAGTCTCTCACATTAGCACTCTGTGCGCAGGGAATTGTATTTGCCGAAGAAAGGCAGACCAGAGGAGTGACTGCAAAAACCCATTGTACCTGCCCAGAGAAGCGCTAGCGGTTGTGCAACAAATGGAAGGCAGAGCATGGTGCTGGTCAGCTTGTCAAGGAAACCCCAAACCATGAATTCCTGCTACTCTGCTGATGCAAAAAAACACACCACACAAACCAATTTTCTGAAGACTGCATTTTGAGTATCATAATATATATATGTGCATTTCATTTTTACAGATATAAACTCAGTTTATTTTTAACCTGTATTTAAATTTTGGAGGCTTACATTAAATTAAGGTAGCTTGTTTAATATCAATTGTAACAGCAGGTGACATTTTTATATAAAAACAGCCAAAAGAAAAAAAAAAACCAAACATTTGATTTAAAAGACCTGACACCAATGATCTCAAGGCAAGATCAAAAACCTATGGATTTTTGCTTTTAGAAAAGAAAAAGGGGGCATTTAAGCCAACCCATTCACAGCATCTCCCTGCTGGCTTCTTCATACAGTGGTTTTGATAGTGGTCCCAGAGGGAACTGTATTTTGCCTCTAGCTAAAATACTAGTTACTATAGCAACTTTGAAGGAAGAAAATTGTGGCTTCAAAAATGAAAGATTGGCAAAACTTCAAATACACTGTCTGGATCAGGCAGACAACAGCATGCACTAATGCTGGGAGTGCAAAAAGAGGGGAAATGAAATGCAGGAGTAGTGCACCTGCACTACCACGTGCTGGAAAAAATATTTTGCAGAATTAGGGGAAACAATTGCATTCATAGATCATAGCTCAGATTAGCCAAATTAAATTGTTGGGTTTTTAATAGATTGCATATATAGATGTTTCATCCACACACTTCAATCAACTTTTAAGAGCAGAACTTCACATCTTATTTACCTGCTTTAGAGAAGGTAACTTCTTCCTCAGTGCTTACAGTACACATTTGTATCCAAATTTCACCTTGTACAGTGAGATCTTTAAGAAAAACAAAGGACACAGAGGGTGTAGCTATTTTTTTTTTTTAGCAGCAATGAAATATCACTAACCCCTTTTTACATAACCGAATTCAAGTCACAACCAGAGGTGACTGCACCACAAAGTCACCAGGTACAAAACTGCTAGTTCATTTTAAATTAATAACTTGAAATTATTTTCCCCAATACATCCCTTATTTTTTATTTTAATTTTTTATAAACAGCAAACATTTTGCTATTTTTGTACATAGGCTAGCAGGCTTGTTTCAATATGAAAGTGCTAATTCATTTACAGATTTATCAGTTATGTAGTGCTACATTAAGTGTCCAATATTCTACATATGAACAATCTTGATAAATGGAAATGATGAAGATTAAGTAAGGCTATCTGATTACCTTATCTTATTTACATTAAAAGAATAGACACCCAGTAGGAAGGGAGAAAAGGGAAATAAATTGGGCAAATACTCATACCGCCACAGGTGTAAAAATTAAGTCTGCCTTCTAGCTTGTACTGTAAATGAGACATTTTAAATAGTCCTGCAGCCCATGCTTATTTTTTTCCTCAGAAAAAGAAAAGCTGCCTTCATGACATCCCCTCTTGATTTCCGATTTCCAAAGTGTGTCATTTGAAGCTTTAAATTCAGATTCTTCCTATCTTCAAAAAAACCTCTGGTTTGCTTTCCAGTATTAGGTTGCATGATCAGGTCCCACTTCTGGGGCTTTTGTCCAATCTATTTATCAATTAGTTTAGAGTGAGTTGTAGGTAACATGAACCAGTTCTGGAACCACTATTGGGAGGAACACAAGCTCTTCACTACAATCACACAGTAGCAGGAAAAGTGATAATTCAATTCATTCCTGGGGCAGGGCCTCCAAAATTAAATGAAGTTGGCACAACTGGAGCATTGAATTTGTATCCTCCATGCTTTTCAATCATTTTGGATTCTAAAATAAAACAAAAAAATGGAAGATATTTTAGCACACGTGTAGGGGGAAGACAGATTAAGATTTTGTGACTGACCATTTTGAGTCTTTAAGAGATACAGGTTTAACCTGGGGTTACCCAAGAAAGTAATCAGCACCCACAAAGTGGACATGTGCCAGGCCCCAAACAACGCATGGACTGATTATTTATTATTTTAGTTTCTCAATATTGTTATAGCTATGCTTAAATGAATTTATATTTTTTTATAAGTCCACACTTTAGCTTTTGGATACAAGTGAGTAATTTTAATATTTCAGAAACAGGACCTGAATGAATGCTGGACTTCCAAACTTGCTAACAGGTGCCCAATTCTTTCTGATTAGCATTAATAGACTTTTCAGTCAAATCAATAACAGAGCACATGTACAAAAAAGCAGTACACAGATATTAGCTACATTTTCAGTGTTCGTATCTCAATTCAACAACATAAGCAGAAATAGCCACTGAAACACCAGAAACAGACTTTTTAGTATACACACATTTACCCTCCATACCGAAGCAGATAATTCGGAGTTTAGGTTACTAGACCATGTGACATAATTCTGAGAGAAAACTACCAAGTTTATTACTTTTCATTTTCAACCAAACCTTAAGATCTTTAGGCATCTGAGATCCACATATCCATCACTATAACTAACAGTGATAGTTAAGCTGTCTGGTTTTAATAGCTGCATATTCCGTCCTTTGAAGATTACTGCAAGACTGGTTTTTACAAGCTCTAATACATGCACAACTGAAAATTAGGTTGGTAAAGAGCAGACAGAAATGTGTATTTCTATCTAACTGTACTACAATCTAGATAATGCAGAAGGTTTATGTTATTCCCAGCTCAAGATAATGCTTATTAATGTCTTTTTTGCAGTCTAAGAGCTTTCTCCTACCTCAATAGTTGCAATCTTTCTCTTTCTGGGAATACAGGACAGCTTGTGTTATCTAGAGGATCTGCATTTTGTCTCTGTTTCTTTGGAAACAGGCCAGAAAAATGTTGCCATGGCTGATGAAGGATGGGGGGAGAACATGACCCAGGGAGCATCGCTTTGTTCCCTCCTGCCTCCATAGTGCACAGAAGACAAATCTCTTAGCTTATGGAAATTCTGCTTAGCTACATTAATGAGACAATTAAATTCCAAATCCTTCTATAACAGGATGTCCCGATGTGTGCTAGGTAGCCTAAATGGAGTGTTAGTATGCTCTGACAGTACACAAGGATTTCCTGTAAGGATCTAGTTGCATAAGTTAAACTTCACAATGTGAACCTGACTTGCTCTATGAATAAGCAACTGAAAAAAAAAAAAAGAATGTTCTTTTTCATAAAATGCACAAGTAGTATATAATCTTATCGGTGTGATGTCTAGTGCTTGACAGGGGTCACAGTGAAACTGTATTTTATAACCATTAAAAGCAGATCATTCTGGACACTTAAAAGCTTTGTGAGGTAATTTAGGCTGTTTTCTGACAAAAACTACCTATAAAATGTGCAATCTTACTACCAGTCTTTTTATGGAAAGATTTCTGAACTTGTATTTTGAAACATCTTGTAGTAATTGCTCGATAAGATGCAGGATATGAGACTGGTCTGATCACTCAAAATTCATCTTTGACTTTGGAGAGTGATCTATATTGGCTTATTCTCAGACACCTGGGAAAACTTGCAAAAAAACCCAAACAACTGAAGATCTGCCCGCTTCCTATATTTTTAAATCTTTATTATCTGTATTGAAGAATAACAATATTAAATATTTAATAGGTTTAATGTAGCTTTGCAGATGGATATGACTTCAATAATTTGGTATTTTCCCACCCACAGAATCAGTCTATTCCAGGTGGACTAGGTCACATCAGGACATAATTTATCAGCCACTTAATGTGTTTGTTACTATACCTAGAGTTCATCCACTATGACAAATATGCTTTTAATTACTTGGCCACTTCATTAAAACGTTTCTGTCATTCCTTACACCCATGGTATGCCATACAATTTGTGCATTGAGGCTTTATGACCTGACAATCTTAAAGAGATTTCAAACATCTTTGGAATATAAAACAACCCTGCTTTGATGAAGACATTATCAGGCTTGAATTATAGGCATTTTCTGTATTATGCTTCTTGAGCACATGAACAGCATTCAAACAGCTAAAAAAGCAATTAATGGTATAAAGGGGGAAAAATACCATGTGCTGCCCGCCTCTGATCTGCCAGAGTTGCTATGTCCTGCAATTGTTTTCTTTGTTCTTCATTAAGACCCTGTGTCAAAGCTTGGTACCACACAGGGTTACGGTTCTGAATTGCTGCAACAGAAATAAAACATAAGCAAAAGGAAAGCGTTCATTAAAATGTTCTGTAACTCAAAGCTTACTAATTCACTGCCATTTAAATCAGAATAATATTCTGTTAAGGTTACATAATTCAAGACATTTAAAAACACTGACACAACCTCTGACCTCTTCCCTCTCACCATAAATTCATTCAAGCATCTCCCCCTGCTCTGAAAGTTTAATGATGGCTTCCCCTTTCCAAAGAAATAACTTGTTTAGAGCACATACTGGAAAGCCTGTCTGGAAGCTTTCAACAGGTTCTACTTTACAAATGGTATATACTAAAATTAAGTTAGAATATAACTTGTTGGCCAGGAAAGGAAATAAAGTTACTTACTCTGAAAAATTGTTTTAAATATCTGATATTCATCAATAGGGTTGTCTTCATCATCAATAATTGTGGAATAGCCTTCCAAAGCAGTCTCTTCAGCATCATCTTCTTCCCAGTCTTCATCATCTCCATCTTCACCTGCCTGTTTTGCTAGAATTTCTAGATATTCTTGACCATCTTCATCAATGTCATCTTCATCACTCCCCAACTCCTCTAAGTTAAATTTATCACACACAAAAAAGTTCATTTCAAGAATAGCAAGAACCACTCTTTAGGAACATGGCTGATTGTGCAAAAGAGGCAATAGAACTGGTAACAGTATAGCACAGACTACAAAGGGGAAAGCTCATTTAACTCCTCTCCTAGTGCCATGGCCCTCCCACCCCCCACACACACTCTCCCCTCATTTACATCAACTGTTTAAGTGGAAAATGAAAATTGTATTGTCACAAACATGTATACAGAAAAATGTATATACAGATTGTTTGGAACAGCGCTTGATAAAACTTTAAGCAAAGCAATATTCATGCTCCAAAAGAAGTACAAAGTAATTTGATGAAAACACTTTCAAAGGCACATTCAAAATGTCTATTGAAAAGAATGCTTGAGAAATACGAAATGTAATAGTATGAATGATGTACAACAGCAATAGTCTGGAGAGTCCAGAATTCAACAGCAGAGATCAAAAAGAAATTGGGCCCTAAGTAGATAGATGAAAACCAACAGATATTCCTTTGAGTGTGGAAAACTGTTCCAAACAATCACTCAACAAAGACATCAGGCTGACGATGGAAAGATAAAAACAGGGAACAGAACTAAAAGCTTAAGCAGAGTATAGGGAAAAGTGAAAGAAAGAAGTACAGGGAAGTTGTAGGTAATTTTGAACTTCACATAAAGATGATGGCAAAAGATGTGAAAGTTCGTGAAATGACTGTATGAAGAAGAAAGTCTATAAAGGCTGATCCAGTTGAGATTACGTTAACCCAACAACAACAACAACAACAAAAAAGGCATCACAAGAACTGTCATTTTCAATACACAGCTAAAACACCAGCAGCTCACGGGACAGTTTGTAATATATAGTCCAAACTGTACAATGGATTAGAAGGATTCTTGGAAACTCTTTCTACTGACTCTTACCCCTCACTCAAATGGGAAACATGCCCCAGTAATAATTCCTTTCAGTAATGACAGTATCCATGCACAAAAGCTAACTTCATGTGACTTTGAAGAGACTCTGCCTAGGAAGTTAGTTTTTAAGAGGGACTGGAAAGTAAGTCAGATGTACTTAAAAGTTGTTAAAAGATATCCAATGTTCTACCACATCTTTTCATTCTTGGAATTAGGGAACTCTGAAGAATTCCACAAAGGAACTCAGCATCTCCATCAGAAAAAATGAAGAACACATAGTAACTGCAATGTTTCAGCTTCCATACCTGTTTCCTCATCTTCTTCAGCTTCATCATCATCATCGCTATCATTTTCATGCTCTGCATGACAGGCATATGCTCTTTTTAATCCATTAAATAAAAGGATAAAAGCTGGCAGGATCTGGCCTGCAACTTGATTTAAAACCTGCGGTATTTGCTCCAGATCAATAAGAGCACACAAGCCAAGAACACACATCTTTCTATCATGAAGTCTACAAAACAGAAAAGTAAAATAAGTTACAAATTTTGTTATGATTTACAAGCAGATAAATAGAGGTATATCACAGAGAATAATCTTCAAAATTAGAAACACTTACCCCAAGAAACAGTCCACGTCATTAAGCCACTGTGTTATGAAGTGATTAGTGACAGGCTCCACATTATTGGGAAAACGAAGATTTTCCAATGTGTTTAATAGTAAATGAGGATTGTAATACAAAGCAGCTATGGCAACCTGGAGGCACATTGTTCGCAGTTCACTTGTTTTCACTTCCCTGGTCAATCTCTCTAACGCAGCTTCCACAAATAAGGGTATGCACTGAAGAGTGAGAACAGTTACAATTTAGTGATAAAAAATAAATTTTGTAGTTCTGTATTTTACAGTAAAGTTGAGAAATGGCATAAAAGCAGTCTGGCACATAAATACAGAGGGCATAAAATGGGATTAATTTTTAATTGCCAGCAGAAGTCATATACAAAGATAAGAAGGTGAAAAGATTTAATTTACTCTGAGCACATGGATTTTGTGACATCATGCACAGTAGATGCAATTCCTGGTTCTATAATCTTGTGTTTTAAAAATGAAAAATATAGGAAATGTGTACAATGGGAACTTAGTCTTTTTTAACATCCACAACAAAGTCAAGAGATATTACTAACATTCCAAGAAAACAGCTATTCGAAGGAGTAGTCTCTTCAGAGATGCCACACCGAAAAAAAAAAAAAAATCCCTATAGAAGATTTTCTTTCAAATAAATAAAAAAATTAAAGTATACAGGGACCATATCCACAAGTATTAAAAAGCATGCAAAAAATGTTTAAACAGCTATTATACAATGCTTGTTACGTACCCCAGGGAAGCACACAAATTCACCTCTCAAATTCTAACTTCCCTATGTGCATAACGAAGTCCCTGGTTCCTCTATGACATTAATTTGGATTCTAGGAACTTCTTTTTCATTCTTACTTATTTCAAGGCTATTAACTTGACAGATTGGAAAATGTTCATAAAATACTCACTAGAATTAACTTCGACTATTATTAATTGACTTTTAGAACCAAGATGCTCCTAAAAGAGTGCTCTTCCAGATTCACGAAAACACTTTACATTGAGTTTTGCAGTGTCCTAAATTCTGAAGACAAAGTGTTCAATAACTCTGCAGTGCTCTCAACGGAGCAGTAGGACTGACATTGAAGTAGAAGACAGGATTATTAGTCACACTACATAAACTTCTCAGAACAGAACTCATGTTAATATATAACCAATTCATATTTGAGAATAAAAATATTTTTAAAATATTAGTTATAGCAACAGAAGCTGTTACCAACCTGATCAATGCCACGCCCTTTACACTGAAGAATAATTACTTCTAACAACTTTGCTGCGTGACATTCTGCATCTTCTCCAGCAACTCCTGTAAGGACCTGAAAAATAACAATTACTGTTCATGACACCCCTTCAAGAAGTATTTTCTATATACTGCTTTGCTTTGAAAAGCTGATATAAATTTACCCACTCTATTATAATGCTAGCATAAACATCCATCAGCGAAGCAGCCAAGTCTACAGCAATGGCTCAGTATCACAACTAGAGACAGAAATATTGCTAAAAGTGGGTAAAATTAATCTGCATGTACAACATTCAGTAACTCCATGGACACAGAGCTTACAACAGTAACTGTTATAAGCATCGGCTGCCATTTTGCAAAGGTTTATTTCCATACACAAACCAAAAAATTTTCTTACGCATTCATCTATACTGAATTTTGTAAAAATTGTATTTACAAAATTGAGATATCCAGCAGGAGACTACGCAATACCCAAAACTTCTGTGTTAAAGATTCACTGTGCTCAGCTAATAAAACACTAATCACTACAAGGTTGTAACAGGCTCATTTTCTTTATTATATGTATAAAATATTCAAGTATTTACAATCAGCCTGGTTGCACTTTGTTTTCAAATAAAAGCTGGCAAGAGTTATTCACTATAATATTTAAACATCTTCAAAAGAATTACGCAGGAAATACCATGGTCAGGGCAGCTGACAGTTCACCATAGTTCTTATACAGACACAACACATAATATCCAGAAGTGGAAAACTGCATCCCCACAGATCACTATTAGAGATTACAAAATATTAACACCATTTTATAAAAAAAGTATTAATTTCCTCACATAGGGCTAACATTCTGGAGAGCTTTGTATTCTACATATTGATTTGATAAAGAAAGCCCAGTTGACAGCTACCTATAATACTCAGAAGCTGAAAAGCTAAGTTAAATACAGAAACACTGCCCCAAAAAAGTGACTGGACTTAGTCAGAACAACTCCATTCTGCTCCCAGCTTTCATCACTGACTTGGCAACTTGGGAAAATAACTTCCTATTCCTATCCCTCTACTTTCCATCCCTACTCCACTTGTTTTAGCTACTAGATTTAAGACCTTTAGCATAAATATGGTATGTGGTATCCTAGCCATAGTGAGGCTACAAATCTCAGATAAAAGAAACCATCTACCTTTTGCAATATGCATATGTGTGTTTTGCATGCCTGCATGCACAAACTATATTACACAAAACATTTATGCACAAAACCCTGGGTTGTTTAATCTGCTTTTGTTGTGTACAATTTATTTTTCCCTTTTAGCAAAAGCATGTATCTGAAATTTGATGCAACCTCTTAAAATTTCTCTGCAATAACTTAATAATTTGTGGAATCACAGAGGATGTTAAATAGCATAACACTTTAAGAGCGGATGTCAAAATTCTTCAGTTTTACAGTCTGCTGTTGTGGAAAAAAGTACCCAGTTTAACAGCGTATTACTTCAGACATCACAGGTTTTGTTATCACAAAGGAATCTACTTACCTTCTTGCACATACTGTAGATCATTTCAAGATATTTTGTGTCTGACAGAAGTGTATCTGTATCAACAGTAACATAATTATGCAAGAGAGGCATCATATCTGTATTAAAAAAATTATCACAGTTAGATATTGTTTGCATATTTTATTAGACAAGCTGTTAAAATCATGTTGAAACCTATATATTAATAAATTAATTACAGTTCTTGCATCATAGAATGATTTAGGTTGGAAGGGACCTTAGAGATCATCTAGTCCCAACTCCCTTGCCATGGCCAGGGATGCCTTCCACTAGACCAGGCTGCTCAAAGCCCCATCCAACCTGGCCTTGAACACTTCCAGGGATGAGGCCTCCACAGCTTCCCTGGGCAACCTGCTCCAGTGCCTCACCACCCTCACAGTAAAGAATTTCTTCCTGAGACCTATTCTAAATCTACCCCTTTCTAATTTGAAGCCATTACCCCTCGGTCCTGTCACTACATGCCCTTGTAAAAAGTCCCTCTCCAGCTTTCTTGTAGGCCCCCTTCAGACACTGGAAAGCTGCTGTAATGTCTCCCTGGAGCCTTCTCTTCTCCAGCCTGAACAACCCCAAGTCTCTCAGCCTGTCCTCACAGCAGAGGTGCTCTAACCCTCTGATCATCTTCGTGGCCCTCCTCTGGACCCGGTCCAACAGGCCCATGTCCTTCTTATGCTGGGGGCCCCAGACCTGGACACAGTACTCCAGGTGGGGTCTCACGAGAGACAAGTAGAGGGACAGAATCACCTCCCTTGACCTGCTGGCCACACTTCTTTTGATGCAGCCCAGGATGCGGTTGGCCTTCTGGGCTGTGAGTGCACATTGCTGGCTTATGTTGAAGTACTCATCCACCAACACCGCCAAGTCCCTCTCCTCAGGGCTGCTCTCGATCCACTCTCTGCCCAGCCTATATTTGTGCATGGAATAGCCCCAACCCACGTGCAGCACCTCGCACTTGGCCTTATTGAACTTCATGAGGTTGGTACAGGCCCACCTCTCAAGCCTGTCCAGCTCCCTCTAGATGGCATCCCTTCCCTCCACCGTGTCAACTGCTTCACACAGCTCGGTGTTGTCAGCAAACCTGCTGAGGGTGCACTCAATCCCACTGTCCATGTCGCCAATAAAGATGTTAAATAGTATCGGTCCCAGTACCGACCCCCGAGGAATGCCTCTCGTCACTGCTTGCCACTTGGACGTCAAGCCGTTGACCACAACTCTTCGAGCTGTGACTGTCCAGTTTCCTTATCCGCTGAGTGGTCCATCTGTCAAATCCGTGTCTCTCCAATTTATAGAGCAGGATGACATGCGGGACAGTGTCAAATGCTTTGCACAAGTCCAGGTAGATAACGTCTGTTGCTCTCCCCTTATCCACGAACACTGTAATGCCATGGTAAATTTGTCAGGCACGATTTGCCCTTAGTGAAGACACGCTGGCTGCCACCAATCACTTCCCTATTTTCCATGTGCCTTAGCAGAGTTTCCAGGAGGATCTGCTCCATGATCTTGCTGGGCACAGAGGTGAGACTGATCAGCCTGTAGTTCACCGGGTCACCTTTTTTACCCTTTGTGAAAATGGGGGTCTTGTTTCCCCTTTTCCAGTCAGCGGGAACTTCACCAGACCACCACGACTTCTCAAATACGATGGATAATGGCTTGGCAACTTCATCCACCAGTTCCCTTAGCATCCATGGATGAATCTCATCAGGTCCCATGGACTTGTGCACCTTCACGTTCCTCAGCTGGTCTCGGACTTGGTCTTCTCCTACAGTGGGTGGTACCTCATTCTCCCAGTCCCTGCCTTTGCCTTCTGCAACCTGGGCAGTGCGGTCAGAGCCTTTACCAGTGAAGGCTGGGGCAAAAAAGTTGTTGAGCACCTCAGCCTTCTCCATGTCCCGGGTGACCAGGTCTCCTATTTCCTTCCTGAGTGGGCCCACGTTTTCCCTAGTCTTCCTTTTGTCACTGATACACCTGTTTCTTGTTGCCCCTGATGCCCCTGGCCAGATGTAACTCCATCTGGGCTTTAGCTTTCCTAACCTGATCCCTGGCTGCCCAGACAATTTCTCTGTATTCCCCTCACGCTACCTGTCCGTGCTTCCCCCCTCTGTAGGCTTCCTTTTTCTGTTTGAGATTGTCCAGGAGCTCCTTGTTCATCCATGCAGGCATCCTAGCATTAATTCTTGCTTAATGTTTGTCAAGATAAGCATGCATCCAGTCATAGATGCCTTAGCAAAACAAGTCTGGTTGCAGCAACAGCAGAATAAAATACTTCAAGCGTAACCTCACTTCAGTCAGTGTTCTCCTGACATTTCAATCAAGATGCAATTCACTGTATGGTTGAAATCACGTGTACAAAACATGAAGGCTGTCTGATTTATTTGTATTACTTACCAGTAAAATAGTCAAAGCCATCCTGCTGAAAAACTTCAAAAACAAGAGGAAGAAGCTGCCACATTTGTGCAGAAACTTGTTGACAGGTCAGACTATGAGCCAAGGAAAAGATCTCCTCATAGAACTCTAAAACAAACAGAATCTAGGTAAATTTAATGCCAATACACATACATACACTTAAAAAACTAAGCCAGCAATAGTACAGATACCTAATACGTGCTGCTGCAAAACTGTTCCAATAACTTGTAAACAGATCCCTTCCAGCTGCTGGGTAATCTGAAAAAAGGAAATGTATGACTGTTTTCAATACTTTGGAGTTGAAATTAAACACATTTTAAATAAAATTACTCAATGCAGTTTCTATTTAGACAATATAGTCTTCTACAAACAATTCAAAAGTTCTCACATTTTAGAACACTAAATGTGTAAGAGCAGCACTCTTAACTAAGGATTTGTAAGACAGCTTTTAATACAAGGTGGTTTTGGAATAATTCTTTGAATATTGGAAGAATCTCATTATAGGGTATCCTTTAAAAAGAAAAGTCTGACAGTAAGCCTATGCAACAGTTCAGTCCCATCAAAACACAGTACGTACATATATATCAAAGGGGTAAGCAAAGGAGTTTGCAGGAAGTATTTGCTGTTCCAGAAAAGTGAAATTTTAAAAAAACAAAACCAAACAAATACCAAACCACTGCCCAAACCTGGCTTAGGCTGTTCCTATGGTATGCGGACAATCAGTCTAAATGCTGCTCTACAGATTCAGACACTCTTCCCAATTAGTATTTAGCAGTCCCTGCAACAGCTAACAAAACAGTCATTAACCTGTTTAGGGCACTTACCTTGCACAGGGACAAATAAGGGTTGAGTTTCTGGTCTTAGCTATGCAGAACAGGATTTGAAACTAACCAGCTAAATACCTTATCTCTTGGAACACTGGTCATCCTCTGTGAGATGTCTCTAAATATAAATGTTTACCGATCAACATTTTACAGTTGAGCTCCTTGGGACTAGCATATCGTTACACAAACTTTGCATTTAGATAGCAAGAATTTGCCGACAAAAACAAGTATATGAAAAGCTTGCTGAGCAGCTTTAGCAACAAGTAAATGAGCCGAACTGGTCCTTGGTTTATTGCATAGCAACACTGGATTCTGACCTTGGGCATTCAGAATTTGTATTATGTTGCTTCCTTAGTAAAGTCTTCAGAGCCCTGAAGTACAACTTATTACTGAACTCTTCAGTCACTAAAAAACTATATATAATATATTTATCAAAAAACAGTAGCTGACTTTGTCAAGAAGGATTTTAATCAGCAATAGCATCTTTTGAACAAGCTGTACTCTGCACAGAAGTTAGTCCATTCAGTACAATAGAGCTAAATAACAAAAGTTTTCATCACTCTGGAGAATTCTACAGTGCAGATTACACAGGTAAACAAACCTATCATTTAGCATAGCCACAACAGCTGTATTTACAGACATTGATTCTGTTGCAGAGAGCAAACTAAGTCAGCAGAGTCAATGTTCAAAGCTAACTGAAGTTTTATCTATCTTCTCTGAAGGGCAGACCTCATCAAATCAGATGGGTTTTTCCAGCTGAGCTGACAGAGTTCCATCCGTTAGAGACAAGTTGCTTCCCCCTATTTGAACAAGAACCTGGATTCTTATGGGAAATACTGTGGCAACATTTATGCTCTATTACTACACATATTGTGTCAGAAACGTCACCCACTCTGTTACAACTTTGTTGCACGGTAAGTACTTCACTGTTTTCTGTTTCAAGACATTTCTGCCTGAAAAGACAGTTTTTCAGATAATAATGTCAGGAACACTGTAACTATGCAAGATTTTTTGTGTCTTAAGGCAATACATACTAACTTTAAAGGAATTTTTACTTACTTCCTTGTGATCTTCAACTACACTGAGAAGTGTATCAATAGTATTCAAGATTCCCATTGCTGTCACTGCTTTGTCATCACTGCCCTCTTCATCTGGTCCAGTCTGAATCACTTGGTTAAATGTCATTGCCTGCATGTAATAGCAAAACAACCCATAAATATGTCATTTAATGAGGATGCGCATGAAGATGAAGCACAATTGTGCAAGTCCGGTATTCTACACAATTTAAGGAGGACTTCTGCTAAGAAAACGTGTATGAATATTAGAAGGTGACTGCTCCATTCCAGAGTTTGTTTTCAAGACTGATAAAATTTGAATGTTAAGCTGTTTGAGCTGTCATCCTTTACCCATTCATGAATAAAAAGACATAAATTATGTTACTTTCCTTGCAAAAGAATACATTTTCTATGACTAAGTTTTTCTGACGCAAGGTTTAATTGGTAGCTGAACTCGACTGGGCCACTTTGCAGGCATTCCCACAGAGGACAGGCAAACAATTTAGTTTTAACTCCAAGGCAAGAGCCTTTAACAAGAAAGCACTGAGCTGACCTCTGCTTTTGAAACCATTAGTACAACTTGATAGATACAGCTATTCAAGTTCTGAATTTCTCCTCCAGATTCAATTTTATTTTCACATTACATATAACATTATTTTCACACCAAATTTTTTATTAAAAATCTGCTCTGTAATTCCCATTTTAAAACAGAAAAACCATTATTAACACTATCAGGAGAAAATAAGTATCAAGATTTTTCAAACATTTCTACAATCATTCTTAGAAATTTCCATTTAGTTCAAGTTATGAAGCCACTTTTGAGAAAAAACAGTCTAAATGTAGAAGAAAATTACCTATATCAATGCACTTAAGCAGATTGGAGTAACAACAGCTATTGACTGACAGACAACTATCTTAATTTTAAATATCAATCTTTCAAATACTGAACATCTTCCTAAGTCACCAGAAAGTCTTACCAAATGCTGTGTCATTTCTACTGCAATTGGGGTAACTTCTTCACTATATTCACAGATCATCTTCTGAATCACATTAGTGAGATCATCATTTTCAGTCTCTCTTATAATATGAAGTAAAGCTTGCATTACAGGTCTAATGAATGGAGTAATATATTCTTTAGCTGTAAAACAAGTGGAAATATTTGAATTTACATTCTCACGAAACTACAGTATCAGTATAAGAAACTCAATATATACTTTATTAATATTTAGTGCTTCAGCATTAATATGCCAAAAACCATGGGCAGTATAAATCATTATGTTATTTATGAAAAATAAAAAAATTTTCCAGCTGGAAAATTACAATAAGTGATTACAAACTACAATTGCAAGAAGTAAATTAACATCAGAAAGAAGAGAACAAGTCTCCCTGAACATCGCAATATTGATGCCTATTCCATTAAAGCTTGCTGTAGCTTTAAGAAAAGAATGCTACCTTTCTCTTGATTACTGATCAGAACTTGAAGTGCTATTGCAGCTTCCACTTTTACAGGCATTTCCCTATCATCTATCAGACATCGTCTTGTGAGTTCTAAGGCTGTCTGGAGATTCTGGTCACTCTTAAATTTGACTTCACAAAAATAATGAAGAACCCAACAAGCCTGAAAAAAAGACATTGAATAAACAGAGGTTACAGAGTTACAAAACCTACAAACAGAATTATTGACTACTCTTATACCCATAACCTAGGCAAATTATTAAATCTGAAGTACAACTACTGTTGAATAAAGTTACTGTAAAACTTTTTAACAGGTGAAGATGTTTGAGAGTGTGGAGGCTGGCCAGTGGGAGGCTTGTCTTTCAGACATCACTAGACCAGTACTATGATCTCAAGTTCATCTTTGGCCACAGGTTTTGTGTGAGCAGTACAGTCTAAATGCAAAACACAAATAGACCATACCACCAGACACAGATGGAAAAACTATGCACACAATTCTGCAGCCATTTTAAAACTACGCAGTAGCTATCTGCAGTCATACATAAAGACTGATACTAATCTATGAAATAAGCATACAATTAATTACAGAACAGGTGCAGAGAGGAGTGCATTTCTTAGAGGGAAAAATTTAAAGAATATTCCTGAAGTCTTCAGTCGGAACAGACAGTGTATCTTAACAGTAAATCTTACACTTTCTTACCCGTGCTCTCATGTAACCCAGCTCACTGCTGAAAAGAGGGAACACATGATTCTGCAACATATATTCCATCTGATCTTTATATATCTTCTTCTGTCAGAGTATGAATAGAAACACACCAGTTAAAATTTTATGTAAAAATGCATTTCTACCCCAGTAAAAAAGTCACATATAAAAGTGTGAACAGCATAACAAAACCCTCAGACTTTTAACTTCCCCCTTTATTAAAGTCCATTAAGCAACAATGAAATCCTGTATCAGTAATTAAACTTGGATCCTACATGGACTTTTATAATTTTCAGTCAAAATAGTGACACTTTTTTCCTGTCATTGTTTGACTTCTACAGACACCTTTTGCTTGGCAGTACATTAGTCTGGTGTTGAAAGAAAGAGTGGTAAGGGAAACTTCTCAAGAGCCATGGTTCAAATACAAGTCCGTGCCCTGCATCTTTTTTGCTACCATTCTAATTGGGCAAGGTTGCTAATTTCACTTTATTTCCTCTCTTCTACACACAGAAAAAGACCTCATTAAATCAACAGCCTCTCACTGGATGGATTTTTTTTCCTTCCTTCCACAAAAAAAAAAGGAATGTACTGAAGCATAGCGCAGGAAATGGTGTAGCAATTCTTAGTAGAAGCAGAGAACTTAACGAACTTAAAACAATCATCTGAACTTGAACATGACCTAATAAAACTTGTGTAATTAAGCTGAAAACAAAACAAAACCCAATTAGGTTCAACAGCTTTAAAAAAAACTGGCAGTGATTCCAAAACTTGTAAACTCAAATAGCTATTCTCATTATTTCTAAGACACTGTATGTAAAAGAAAGGAAAGGAGGAAAAAAAATAAAAACCAAAAGAACCACCAGATTTGTCATGCTTACTTTTAGGAGAATTTCAGCCAAAGAACCGATCATATGTAAAGCACCGTCTTTCTTACGAGGGTCAGCATTTGGCTCCGTAAGGATCTGATAACAAAAGCCCATTGTCTTCTGCAAGACCTAGATTACATGTAAAGTTAAAGTATTTCAATCAATCATCTTGGGTACCATTCTCAGTGCTCTGAAATGCTTAAAATTATTAATAATCTGCTCTAAATCTGGAATTTGGATAATGTTTTATGTCTTTGTTATAAACACACAACATACTTGATAGATAGGTCCTAGGGGTACTGGCAAATACAAAAATCACAAATAGACCAGTGCAAAATGAATTTGAGAGGAATGATAAATTTTAGTGTACTATGATAGGACATAGAGAACAGGAAAGTAAAACTTATTAGCAATTCTTTCAGCAAATGGGGACTATAAGCTAAATCTAGCTAATATTTAAGTAAAATCCTCGAATAGCTTACCTCTTTCCTTTTACTACATGATGTAAACAGTAATGTCTGAGCAGCAGTTGTTGGAGAAATGAAGTCTTCAAATACATCTATTAAGTAAACATGTAACAGCTGTAATTTTTGTTCCTTTACTACATTCATGATCCTAATGTAAGCTAATTATTTAATATAAAATGAGAGCAACAATTTTCCTTTCTTTTCAGGCAGTTAATCATGCTTTCTTACTACAGGTATTCCAAGACCAAACAACAGTAACAAATGGTTGGAGATTCCCAATACGTATGTTTCACCTTTTTCATGATCACCAGCTCTGCATGTCTAATTTGAAATTGCATGTCTTCCTTATTTTTAACATTAATCTTTTGTAACAGTAGAAGCAGACACAGCAATTTCTGACATTTATGTTATCTGCTGTACAGGCAAGCGCACAGAATTGAGTTAAAAATGCTTAGTTTCTTATTTCTCTGCATAAGATTATCAGAGCCTCATACAATACTTGTACTGTTTACAGGTCTGCCTCTGACCTGAGGAATAAGAAACTCCCAAGATTACTTGTCCTAGCCACATAAAAGTCCTAGTGGAAGGATGAATTGTTCAGGAAGTCTGAAGTATCTTCTTTCTTCCCCTACCTGAAAGGACTGCATAGACTTATAGTAAACCCCAACAACAAAGTAGCAAGCCACAGGAGGTGAAATGAGACAAGTTTGGAATGCTAGGCTTACTTCATAATATTTCATTTACCATTACAGTAAATCTGTTCTGAACCATGCCATGTGTGAAATTCCTTAAGATCGTACAAAGTCCAGGGCCTGAAATACTCACTGTTGTAAAACATAAACTTTTAATAATGTTAAACATATGTAATTATTGCTAGCAAGACCTGGCCTGTTTGACTTATCTAACAAAAACTTTGTGACTGTCAAAATTACCTGCTTTTTCAAGTGCAGAAACACCTGTGTCATTGTTGACTTGTCATATGTTATCTGTCATTTCCACCAGTATATCCAAAAGTTTACTGTATGAAGTTATATTATTTGGATAATACAAACTGGTTTTATCTTTTTTTTTCCCTTTAAAGATTAAAGCTATCTCTATTTAAAAAAAAAACTACAAAAATCCCATCTTTGTGTGAATTCATATTTTAACATGAGTAGATTTCAAATTCTCACCAAATTTCATGCGAATATATTCATATGGATCTTCTTGCCAAAGCTCTTCATCAGCATCTGTATAGCACATCAATGGAAAAATAACATCTTGGATAATTCCCTGCAAGAAAAAAAAAAGCTGAAAACAGGCAAGCACTACTAAATCAATCTGTATATTCTGTCCTGTATTTCACAGATTTTGCCCATCCTGTCACTTCTCATACAAAATGGTAACATTCTAAAACTACCTGGACATGGTGGATTTAATGTACTACCTTACAAAAAGGTTTTTTTAACTTTAGGTAGAGCTACAATACAGTGCAAGCTATTAGATTTGCTTTGGATAATGGTTTGTGGAGATGATTCAATGCTATAAATTCAATAGTAAACACCATCTCCAAATTCAGTGTGTTGCTCTGTTACACTGTAATCCTTAATATATTAAAAGCACAAAGGATTGACAGCAAAAAAACCAATTAGCTACCTTTGCTCATGTATCAAGGTAACCTTCACCAAACAGGCTTAAACACTTTCCACCAGCAAATTATAAGAGGTCCCTAAAACTTGAATCCTAGTAAGGCTAGAAACACTATACAACACACTGACTAATGTACTACTGAGTCATCTAAGTATTAAACCCCAAAAACGGTTTACTTGAATATGAGGCTTCAGATTCTTCCAGGTGACTGCATGCGACACTCCTTGATTGATGTAATTCAGTGTTTGCTGCAGAACTCTAGGAGCCATGTACTGCTTTTCCTTGTATTGATACAACACCTTCAGCAACACCTAGAAAAATCAGATCTCGTCAATAGCTTATATTGAGCACAGACCTTTTTAACCTGAAGAATTCTACCCTCTCTCACAATCCTACATAAGAACCCCTCTAAATTCAACAACAAAAAAAATGTTTACTCAGATTAAAACGGGTACTGACTAATCCTTCTACTAAATGTCATTGTTAATTTTATAAGGCAATTTGCAGCTCATATCAGGTGCTGCACATCTTTTAAAAATACAATCCTTTAATAAGACAAAGCATAAATGCTAATTCATCACCAGCATAGCCCAGGGGACCTTTCCCTCTGAGGTTTATTATTCCATCTTGCCACTCTTCGGGGGTGGAAATTCATGCCTAATCACCGGATTGGTAAAATAGGCTTAGGCCGTCTACTGATTCTTGCCTGTGTGGAGCTTTACAGCAATGACACTGTATGAAGAACATATGTCTATGAAGAATGATGAACTAGCCTCTCTCCCCTTCGCTTTCTGGCCTCAATTCTTCTCCTGAGGTGGCATTCAGAACTATTCACAGGAATTTACATTTGTTCCAAGTCCATGGCTCTCCACGAATAAAGACGTAAAACAGACATGGGACCGTTATTAGTACTTAAATTCCAGCTCACTGGAAAGTTTGATACTGGTAATACAAAGGGTTTCCTTGTAGCCCAATCCAGGTCAGCGACAACACTGCACCTTTAAGAGCAGCAGCATCAACTGGAGAGAAATGACAAATCCCATTTCCAGGGTTTCATTTAATTCTTCACATAAAGCAACAATGTTTAAAAAAATCCAAAACTGAAGGAACTGAAAAGATATCTATCAATCTGTAGTATCACCAAGAAAACATTTTGGGGAAAATGAGATTCATTATTTTAAAAAATAATGACATCAATTAACATTTATTACACAAGCACTGAAGCCTTTCTCCCAAAGGAGATGCCTCACACTTGAGTTTAAAGAGGATGCATTCAATTCACCATGAAATTCATAGCTTTACAAACAGCTTTATGCTCTAGATGCATTATCAGTCCTCAAAATTTAGCTTTGGTGGCATTAGATACTGACTTAGGATAGGAAAGGAGAAGAGAGCAAATGTTCAGACTTGCAGCTGTTTTGAGGATTATCAAAGAATACATGTCAAAATTCCTTTTTAGTCTCTTGTGAACTAACTAAATGAGAACATGATTCTCTGCAAAAACAATACCTTAAGTGACAGATGTTTGTAACTTCCAAAATCAGTAGAACATGAGTACATGGTAAGACTAACATGCTTCTTGAAGTTAGAACAATTAAGAATGTTAAACATTAAAAAGAGTCTAACAAACTGGTAACAAAATTGATTAAACACTTAAACAACTCTGCAACATATTTTACTTCCTTGATGGTATACCTTAAATACAGTCTTTCCAGCAGTAATTGGGAAACTAATGAAGACTGGGATTTCTTGCGGTTTTACAGAGTACGAGATTGCCTTCCTTTATAAATTTCAACACAAGCAACAAAGAAATGACCATCACTGTATTAACAGCATATACTGAACTTTTGTAACACATGGATCTGAGACAGGGTCCATGGCCTAAGTCTCACCATGGTGGCAGCTCAGGAAAGATTAAAATAAAAGTCAATTAGGGGTTCTTTGTTCTAGGCAAAAGTAATCCTAGGTCTTCAGCAAACTAGAACTTAACATACAGTAATACAATCTTTTCTGTGGAAAAGCTTATACAAGAAGGTCCAGTTTGCTGGTGTATTTGAATTTTACATGGATCTGAAG
>VFFE01006867.1:138230-158004 GCA_008921705.1 Burhinus oedicnemus
GGTGGGGGGTGGGGTGTTTAGTGAGAGATTCTTCAGTGTACCAGGACAGCACACAGAAAAGCCTAAATTCATCAATAGTCAGTGAAGGGATGGGGACTAGTCTTTGCAAACGAGGACAAAGCTGAGGTCTAATAAATGGTCTATGCAGCCACACTACTTTGGACAAGTGGTTTGGTCCTTTCTTTTCACAAATATAAGCAGTTACCTCCTATGATTCGGATGCAGTTAAGGAAAGAAAGTAAAAAGATTAAGAAAAGGTTTAAGAACTGCAGTGAGGAAAAGCAGGATGCCGGATGGAGACTCCAGGGCAAATACAATTCTGCAACTGTGCCATGGAACAACCACGCAGCAGTGTTTGACCACGGCTTAGTTCTGGCTAATCAGGTCTTTCAAAATAAGAAATGTCTTGAGCAAAACAGCTGCTAACACAAGGATAAGAATCAAGGTATTCCAGCTAGACAGCTCAGCCTGTTTTGGCCAAGCTTAAGAAAGTTTAGCTAAAACTAATGCTGAATGTACTGGATTTTTTTTGTTGTTGTTGGTTGGTGACATGCACATTACAAAAAGATACAGAATATATAATAAGAATAATCAACAAGAAGTAACCATCAGAAAAATATCAGCAGTCTGTGTCAAGTTTATACTTGAACAACCTGTAATCCCATACAATATATTTATCTATTACTCCTTTACTAAAAGGGTGCATACATTTTGGAGAGTCAAGAGAACTCAGTCAAGCATAATATCAGAATTTGTATTCTTCAGTACAGATTTCCAGTTTTGCAAAGAAATACATCCCATTTAAAAATCTTCCATAACATTTATCTGAAGAATTCAA
Organism: Burhinus oedicnemus; assembly: GCA_008921705.1. Taxonomy (NCBI): domain Eukaryota; kingdom Metazoa; phylum Chordata; class Aves; order Charadriiformes; family Burhinidae; genus Burhinus; species Burhinus oedicnemus. Next base: position 139,069 of record VFFE01006867.1, read on the forward strand.
TTTCTTGAACATACATCCAAGATTTATCTTCTGCACAGAAATAGAGGACAGCACCTTAAAAATAATCTGTATTTCTACACAAGTTACATTACTGTATAGGAATAAACTGTAAGCATTTTAAAGTCTTTCTTTTTAGCAATTTTCTTTAAAAGACTTGAATTCTTGGTGTTTCCTAGATGCATAACAGTAAGGAACAAATTTGACTCAAAGAAAATTTAAAGAAAAACACGAGGTATGTTGTTGAACAGTTTAAATTTACCTTTTCGAAGACTTCTTTTGCCCATACAGTCTTTTGTCAGAACTTCATTTTATCTTTGAAGTGTAAAGCAACCAGTAAGGTCTTAAAAAACACGTAATAGTTATCTGTCTGATGCCATCTACAGGTATAAGCACCTCAGAAGGTGATGCTGACTCCACTTGTCTGAGTAGAATATGTTGGGATGTATTTCCTAACACTCAATGTGACAAATGTTCTCTTCCCTTTCAATACTTTGGATGACCTTCAAAAAACAAGTATTTAGGAGATGCTTTCCCTACTTTTCCTCTTTTAAAGTCCTGTAACTCGTTATGATTTCATTAGGAATGAAAACTAAGAAAACTGAACTAAGAACTGTTCTCCTCCCGATTCACAGAATCATAGAATAGTTTGGGTTGGAAAGGACCTTTAAAGGTCATCTAGTCTACCCCCCCTGCAATGAGCAGGGATATCTTCAACTAGATCAGGTTGCTCAGAGCCCTGTCCAACCTGACCTTGAATGTTTCCAGGGATGGGGCATCTACGACCTCTCTGGACAGCCTGTTCCAGTCTTTCACCACTCTCATTGTAAAAAAATTCTCCCTTCTATCTAGTCTAAATCTATCTTCTTTTAGTTTGAAACCATTATCCCTTGTCCTGTTCACAAGAAGCCCTGCTAAATAGTTTGTCCCCATCTTTCTCATAAGCCTCCTTTAAGTACTGAAAGGATGCAATGAGGTCTCCCCAGAGCCTTCCCTTCTCCAGGCTGAACAACCCCCAACTCTCTCAGCCTGTCCTCACAGGACAGGTGCTCCAGCCCTCTGATCATCTTCCTGGCCCTCTTCTGGACTTGCTCCAACAGGTCAATGTCTTTCCTGTCCTGAGGGCTCCAGAGCTAGATGCAGTACTCCTGGTAGGGTCTCACCAGAGCAGAGCAGAGGGGGAGAATCACCTCCCTCAACCTGCTGGACACGCTTCTTTTGATACAGCCCAGGATACAGTTGGCCTTCTGGGCTGCAAGTGCACATTGCTGGCTCATGTGTAGCTTTTCATCCACCTAAGTCCTTCGTCACAGGGCTGCTCTCAATCCCTTCATCCCCAGCCTGTATTGATACCAGGTGTTGCTCCAACCCAGCTGCAGGACCTTGCAACTTGGCCTTGTTGAATCTCATGAGGTTCACATAGGACCACACAGCTTGGTGTTGTCTGCAAACTTGCTAATGGTCCACATGATCCCACTGTCTATGTCACTGATAAAGATACTGAACAGTACTGGTCCCAATACAGACCCCTGAGGGACACCACTTGTCACCAATCTCCATCCGGACATTGAGCCGTTGACCACTGGATGCGACCATTCAACCAATTCCTCATTCACTAAACAGTCCACCCATCAAATCTGTATCTTTCCAATTTAGAGAGAAGGTTGTTGTGGGGGACCATATCAAAGGCCTTAGAGAAGTCCAGATAGATGACATCCATAGCTCTTCCCTTGTCCACTGATGTAGTCACTCCATCATAGAAGGCCACTAGAGGTCAGGCAGGACATGCCCTTGGTGAAGCCACACTGGCTGTCTCAAATCATCTCCCTCTCCTCCATGTGCCTTAGCATAGCTTCTAGGAGGATCTGTTCCATGATCTTTGCAGGCACAGAGGTGAGGCTGACAGGTCAGTAGTTCCCAGGGTCCTCCTTTCTACCCTTTTTAAAAATGGGTGCAGCGTTTCCCTTTTTCCACTCACTGAGAACTTCACCTGACTGCCATGACTTTACAAGTATCATGGGGAGTGGCTTGGCAGCTACATCAGCCCATTTCCTCAGAACTCTGGGATGCATCTTGTCAGGTCCCATAGGCTTACGTATGTTCAGGTTCCTCAGGTGGTCACAAACCTTATTTTCTCTTACACTGGAAGGGACTTTGCTCCCCCAGTCCCTGCCTTGCAGTCCATCCGCTCGAGAGGTGTGGGATGAGGCTGCCAGTGAAGACTGAGGCAAAAAAGTTGTGGAGTACCTCAGCCTTCTCGCCCATTGTTACCAGTTTACCTGTCTTGCAAGTTCAGCTCCAGCTGCGCCTTGGCCTTCCTGACCACATCGCTACACAACCCAGCAGTGTCCTTATACTCTTTTCCCAGGATACCTGTCCCTGCTTCTAATGCCTGTGCATTTCCTTCTTGCCCTTTTGTTTGACCAGCAGGTCTCAACTCAGCCATGCGCATCTCTTGCCTTCCTTTCCTAACTTCTTACACCTGGGGATCAAGAGCTCTTGCACTCTGTGGAAAGCATCCTTAAAGATCTGTCAGCTCTGTTCTGCTCCCTTGTCCCTGAGGGCAGTTTCCCAGGGGGTCTTATTGACTAACTCCTTGAAGAGGTGGAATTTTGCTTTCCTAAAATTCAGGGTCCTGACTTGACTCTTTGCCTGACCGATATCCCTCAGGACTGCAAACTCCACCAGTGCATGATCACTGAAGCCCAGGCATCACTGATTAGCTCACTTGTGTTGGTGACCATCAGGTCCAGTATCACATCCCCTCTGGTAGGGCTGTCTATTACCTGGCTTAAGAAGTTATCCTCAATGCATTCCTGGAGTCTCCTGGAGTCTCCTGGATTGCCTGCAGCTTGCCACGCTACTTTTCCAGCAGATGTTGGGGTGGTTGAAGTCCCCCAGCAGGACAACAGCCTGCAAGCACGATGCCTCCTGTAGCTGGAGTAAGAAGGCTTTCTCAATAGGCTCCCCTCAATCGGGTGGCCTGTAGTAGACACCAATCACAAGTTCCCTTTGTTGTCTCAGTCTCCAGTTCTTACCCATAAGCTTTCAAGCTGCTTGTGGCTATTCTTCAGAGACAGCTCTTCACACTCTATCCATTTCTTGATGTAGAGGGCAACGCCTCTGCCCCTCCTTCCTCCCCTGTCCCTTCTGAAGAGCCTGTAACCATTGATAGCCGCACTCCAGTCATGGGATTTGTCCCACCAAGTTTCAGTAATGGCAACTAGTTCATAGCTTTCCAGCAGCACAGTGGCTTCCATCTCCCCCCGTTTGCTGCCCATGCTCCATGCATTGGTGTAGAGGCACTTCAGCTAGGCTGTTGGTCATGTCACCTCTCTAGAGGAACACCCCTTAATTCCTTTGAGGTATTTCACTGGTGTTTCCCTGTTGGCTTCCATTACTTCAGGAGCCCCTGGCTCATCTCCATAAGACCTCCAGTGTGCTGCAGTGTAGCCAGCACATCTCAGAGCAACAGGCTGAGGGCCCTCACTAGCACCCTATCCCTCTAACCTTTTTGTGTCATCTCAGTGCCTGTCACAGGCAAGCCTGATACTATCCCTTCTCCCCCTTCAAGCCTAGTTTAAAGCTCTGTCAATAAGCCCTACTAGCTTGTGAGCAAAGACCTTCTTCCTGCTTTAACAAAGGCGAATCCCATCTGACACCAGCAAGCCTGATGCTGTGTAGGCTATCCCATTATCCAAAAACCCCAAACTGTGGCGATGACACCAGCCATGGAACCATGTATCAATAGACTGGGCTCATCTATTTCTTCGGGTGTTGCTGCCCACAACTGGAATAAGAAAGGAAAAGATAAGATGTGCTCCAGATTCCCTTATCAACCATCCCAAGGCCCTGAAAGTCTCTTTTAATTGCCTCTGGACTACGCGTTGCAGCTTCATCGCCGCTCACATGGAAGAGCAGTAATGGGTAGTAGTCCGAGCCTGATGAAAATAAAGTCTTTGAAGAAAACATGCTGCTCCCTGAGATTTTAATAAATTAATAGTCTATTTACATTTACAACTTAATCACCTTAACATAAAGAGATTTGTGAGCCAATACAAGGAAATTTTACAAAAATTACTTGAAGTTTTTTTAATAAATAAACTTGTTTCAAAAGAACAGAAGTCAGCAGTATAGCCAGGAGCTGAGAATCAGAACCAAAATATTTCCCAATATTCACTGGAATTTTCTTGCTAGTTCAAAAAGCTCAAATTACTGACTTTAAACACATGCACTGTAAGAGAGGCAGATGACAATTCCTGCCCCACCAATCCATTCTGTCACTTCAGTAAAACCTGTAGGTTGCTGCCATGTGGTAGGACTATCTGAATTATGAAGTTACTCCAATAAAGGTAAATCAAGGCTAGTTTGGCATAATATTGATACATCAGCTTAGAAATTGCTATAGTCCAGAAGATACTTTGTGCATAAAAACCCAGTAGAAGTGGCAACCACCAGACAGGCAGATGAGCAGAAAGTGACCATCAGACTTACCTGTTTGTAAGCTAGCCTCTGCTTGGTCAGGCTTTTGCAGAAGCCTAGGAAGCTTAGTATTTACTGACTTGAGTCAAAAAAGGACTGTATCATCAGAGTTAAAAGGGAGGTAAAAAGGTCAACTACACCACAGAAATATTACACCTATCTCTTCCAGAAAGAGAAAAAATGATAGCATTTATCTGAAGCTCATTGGAGGGCCTGTTATATGAGAGCATTTACCTATTCACAGATTATCAGCACTGCATAGGCTATTTTCAGTGGATTGTCCTACATGGCAAATTCATAATTTTTTAAATTATTCTTTTCTTTTAACCCACAGATGTCAGTGCTTTCATAGAATCATAGAATCATTTATGTTGGAAAAGACCTTTAAGATCATCTAATCCAACCACTGACCCTACTCTACCAGGTCTGCCACTAAACCATGTCTCTAAGCACCATATCTGCACAACTTTTAAACACATCTAGGGATGGTGACTCAACCACCTCCCTGGGCAGCCTGTTCCAATGTTTGATAACTCTTTCTGTGAAAAATTTTTTCCTAATGTCCAGCCTAAACCTCCCCTGGTGCAACTTGAACCCCTTTCCTCTTGCCCTATCGCTAGTTACTTGGGAGAAGAGATCAGCACCCATCTCACTACAGCCTCCTTTCAGGTAGTTGTAGAGAGCAATGAGGTCTCCCCTCAGCCTTCTCTTCTCCAAACTAAACAATCCTAATTCCTTCAGCCACTCCTCATAAGGCATGTTCTCCAGACCCCTCAACAGCTTCGTTGCCCTTCTCTGGACACGCCCCAGCACCTCAATGTCCCTCCTATACTGTGGCGCCCAAAACTGAACACAGTACTCAAGCTGCGGCCTCACCAGTGCTGAGTACAGGGGCACGATCACTTCCCTACTCCTGCTGGCCACGCTATTCTTGATACAGGCCAGGATGCCGTTAGCCTTCTTGGCTACCTGGACGCACTGCTGGCTCATGTTCAGCCAGCTGTCCACCAGGACCCCCAGAGCCTTTTCTGCCAGGCAGCTTTCCAGCCACTCCTCCCCAAGCCTGTAGCGTTGCCTGGGGTTGCTGTGACCGAAGGGCAGGACCCAGCACTTGGCCTTGTTAAACCTCATGCAGTTGGCTTCAGCCCATCGATCCAGTCTGTCCAGATCCCTCTGCAGAGCCTTCCTACCCTCAAGCAGATCAACATTCCCGCTTAATTTGGTGTCATCTGCAAACTTAGTGAGGGTGCACTCAATCCCCTCATCCAGATCATCAATAAAGATATTACACAAGGCTGGCCCCAAAACTGAGCCCTGGGGAACACCGCTTGAGACCTGCTGCCAGCTGGATTTAACGCCATTCACCACAACTCTCTGGGCTCGGCCATCCAGCCAGTTTTTAATCCAGCAAAGAGCACACCTGTCTAAGTCACGGGCTGCCAGCTTCTCTAGCAGAATGCTGTGGGAGACTGTGTCGAAGGCCTTACTAGAGTCCAAGTAGACAACATCCACAGCCTTTCCTTCATCCACCAGGCGGGTTATCTGGTCATAAAAGGAGATCGGGTTGGTCAAACAGGACCTGCCTTTCATGAACCCATGTTGGCTGGGCCTGATTCCCTGTTTGTCCATACCAATGTGCTTAAAAACCCCCCACAATTGTGAAGAAGAGCAAGAAGCCTTTTCAGAAAATATAAGAAACCACTACTAACTCTAAACTCATCCTAATATCCCCCACATTCAGTTTTTCTTACTTGCTGAACACCAACAGCGAATGCCTTCAGGAACACTTCAGCAAACTCATTGTACTCCTTGGAAACATTACCAGGGCTTCCATACCTAGAATTAGAAGCAAGTATGCAAATTCAAGAGTGCAGCAATATTATTGACTCGATTGTTTGTTTGTTTGGGTTTTTTTAAATAATAATGGAAGAGAAAATACCTCTCAAAAAGTCTAGCTAAGATATGCAAAGCCCACTTTTTGCATTTCCACCAAGGCAACTCAGGTCTATCATCTTCATCAACTTGAAGAGTTTCCTTTAGGGGGAAAGAAAAGAAAAAGATTATTTACCACCTATTCAGAGAGAGTTCAAATTATATGTATTTTGAGTAACTATATAGCATATTTTGCTTTTAACCTGCCCTTTGCACTTTGAGCTTAATAGAAGTATAAAGTAAAGCATATCTAAAAATAAATCCCATGATATATGCTGCATAAATGGTCAACAAATTCTTGAAACAAGAACCCAAAATAAGTTGTGCTATAATATGAAAACAACGGAACTCCCATACAAGCTACATTTTCAAAATTTTTCTAGTCTGTTTAAAATACCCTATTTAGTTTAAAATTTTATTTTCTTGGCATCTATTGGGAAAAAAGAATGTAGAAATAAAAAGTGAAATGTTTAAACATTCTAATGAATTAAAAATATTTAAGCTTAAAGACATAAATAGCCAAAAGCCACTTACAGCTGGTACATCCCTATCGACAACAGTCTTCAAGATTTCTATCCATTCGGTCAAGTTTTGCTGATTTATCAACTCCAAAGGTAATGTGTACTTATTTAAAAAAAAAAAAAAGGGCAAAATAAATTCATTGTAAAGCAATTTGAAAATAATGTTACTTTCACAGTTTGAATTTTAGCTCTTTCAAATCTTTGTCTACACTTAGCTAGATTAGCAAATAATTCTGAAAACCAGGCTATAGAACTTAACACAACCTAGTCCATATCCTCAATATCCTCAAAGGTGCTAGAGGTCTTTACTCCAATTCATTCTGCTTATGCAATGCTAAGATGCTACTTAAATGGATGTTACACTAATTTCTCAAGCATATTAACAGTTTCATTCCAAACTGCTGCATTTACACTGGTAATTCTATGTAGGCTGGCCTCTACAATCTGTCATTTGAAAACTGATTTTCTAATCAGTTTTCTAGCAAACACTCTGCCTTAGAGGATGGTATGCATAAGTTCTATCTAATGCCAACCAGGAACGGCACTGTACAAAAGTAAAAGTACAGCACAATCAAGCATACCAAAAATCTGTGATTCATACCACAGCTGAGTTGTAGGGGAAATGATTCAGATGTAATCTAATATTGTTAATATTTCTGTCATTTAGTATTTTAAGGAAAAGCATAATGCTTTAAATTAAATTACTGATAGAGTATATACAAAGTTTATTTTTTACCTGGACAAGGGCATAAAATATTTTGAAGATCTGTTTCTGGATGAGGACAGACTGATCAGATGGATCACTCAAGAGCTGAATGAAACTATCCTTCAGAACTGGTAGAAAATGTTGCATTGCAGCTATCAAAGGACTCCGCTCCTCTGGTTTCTTGTACCTTTAGAGAAGAACAAACTAGTTTTGTAAATCTTTCAGGTACCTTTTGAATTTTAAAAGTCCACCTTTCCACGGTGTAGATACAAGTAGGTTATATTACAGTTCATAGCAACATATGATTTAAAAAAACCTAGCCATTTCTTGTTACAGAACTTGAAATAAAGCTATAGCCAGACAACATTCCAGTTAAAAGGCAAGTTAAAAGATCACTGACCATCCATTACTCCACTATATATCCACATTAGTCTTCTGCTAGTAATGCGCTCCTGCCAACTTACTCACTTTGAATACTACATCATGTTCAGCCACACCATTACAATAGTGAAAAGCAATCAGAGCACTACAAAAACTGCAAGCAAAAGGTACATTTATTGCCAAGAATGGCAGATGCTGGGCTAGTCAGTAAAATTACAGAAAGACATTTATAAGAGTTCACAATTTATCAAAGTATTTCCAGAAGCTAGATTACTTCATGGACATTGAAGAAAGTAAACTGTGAGGTTTCTCACAGTTTACCATTGATATCTCTCACATATTACCATTTAATCTGCCCAAATCTAACAATTTGACAGACAATGTAGGCTTCGAGGCTATGTGGCGGACTCTGAGCAGGCTTCGATTGCAACCCCCCTTGAAATAGTGCCTCAGACCGTCCCATGCTGGTGACAGTCCACCCGATTGCCTATGCTGAAAACAAGGCTCTATTTCCTGTCTCAAAACATTTCAAAATTCCTGAAAGGAAATGAAGCCACATTTTGAGATCTTCCCCCCAACTTTTAACTTCCAAAGAAAGTCCTTATCGACTCAAGAGTTATCACAGCAGAACAGAATCTTGTCCATACTGGTGATGACATTAAGAGCAAAGTAAAATATCACTTTAGGACTGTACAGCTTTATTTTTAATTAACCAATTAATACTATAATACTCTTGTGGGACATTTTTAGGTTGGGACATTTGGTTTTGTTTTGTTTTTAAATAAATTTTTGATAGACTTTTCACTAATATTAAATATCAATGCTCAGCCTCTTAAACAGTGCCAATTTGCAGAAATAGAAGATAAAAATCTACTCAATTTGCTGCCAGATGGCATGTTCTGTAAAAACTACTACAGAACACCAAGCTCCAAAATCCTGTTCAATAATATAGTTTCCATGTATTTTCTGGAATAGAAACCTAAATGTAAGGACTAAATGTTGCTAAGGAAAATTCAGTTTTTAATTCCCACAAAAGACACAATTGAAAAAGACCAGAAAAAATAACTACGCGAAGAGCAGCCATTTGATCTTGCTGGCTGGACTTGGAGAGAAAAAAAATAATGTTGAAAAGCCCCATTAAGAAAAAAAAAATTTCCCCAAAAAACTGACATAAGTAATTTAACAAATTTTAGAGAGACCTGCTTGCACCCCTATTGTTATGCAATGAAATATGCATATTCCTACATGATTTGTGAAACCGACCCTTGTTGACTTCACCCAGAAAGCTAAACAAGTATGAGCAGCTGCTGGCCTCAGCTAGTGTTTGATCAACTAAGATTATGAACACACCTGTTACCTTAGCTAATCACGCAATGACTGTGCTCATATCAAAATCCTTCCCTAAACAAGGACTGCTATAATCATAATACACTACTACCTGAAGTGTACACTTCATGTTTTATATCTCACAGATCTCTGCCGTATATTTGGCTAAAGATGTCTAATTTGAAAATCAAGTGAGAAATTAGTTTCTTTTCCTTTCTTAGCAGGACTTGCAATTATCAGCCACAGAAAAAAACTCCAACATGGGATTACAAAGGTCTTCATAGTATTTCTGTAAAAAAGGGTTTTTGAGAAACTGATATTCACTTGTTTTACACTAATTTACATAAAATTCATGGAATTAGACAGTGAAATTTTTCAATGCAACATTTTAAAACAAGTACCTGAAACAAAAAAAGTCATGTATGACAGTGCCTTGAAAGACTAAGTTGTGGATTTCATCAGTTCCACTACTAGAATTCCCTGACTCCAGGACTGCACTTTTCTGTGACCCAGCTCAAATGAGCTTCCTACATGCCAGCAGTGGCAGCTAAGCTCCACATAACTTCTCAAAGTGCAACCTCAACTTAAAAGCTCTGAGCATAATACCAGATACAGAGCAAAGAACATTCACCTGTATCCTAGCCCAATGCCTCGCATAGGAGTATGGTGGGCTTTGATAAAGACTTCCTATGATGGGTTGGATGAGGCTATCGGTTTTCAAAAGGATCATACCAAAGTCAGTCAACTAATTCTGAATTTTCTAACGTTCGAGATTTCACACGTTGAAACCTTTATATGTTTACTGTCACTAACTAGAGTATAGATTGTTTAAGAGCTAAACCTGATTTAAATAAATAATGCTTTTCTGCAAAAGTCACAATTTTGAGCAGACTTTCTTACTGCTGTCAATCCATAAAAAACAACCACCAAATTAAAGCTTTAAAACAGCCTCTTTTTTCTTATCTCAAACCTTTAATGAAGGCAGTTTTTCTGTAATTTCTTAGTGGAGAAGATATATGAGCCAACATCTGCATAGCAAGTATTCAAGAGTATTTTCTAAAATTAGATTTCTATCACCTTTGCGCAATCCCACACACAATTCTACATGGTTAGAATATACATACAGAACACAAAAAATGAACACAAATATATTAATTCTGCTGGTTTATATGGTACAAAAAACTTACTCATAGTTTTTCACAAGTTGATAAAGACAAAGAAGAATTCCAAGCCAACAAGCACTGTTGTCAGACTGAAGATAAAATCCAATTTTCTCCACAACTGCAGTCCAGCGACTGGGATAATCATGCTTGATAATATGGTGAATGCAAGTAGTAAGCTGTACTCTAGAAATCAAATGCACAATGATTAAATAAGTTAATAATATTCTTGTGGTGTTGAAACAGCTAATATTGCCCAAACTTATTTCAAGTTTTGTTTAGAAGGTTTAGGTTCTGTACTTTCTGCTTAATAGTCTCCATTTGAGGAACTCCAAATTTCTACATGCTGCACAAACTGAAAACTGCTTTTCCCTCTACATTAATTCTATGCTTAGGATACACAGCATATGACAATGATGCTTAGCATGCAGGTCATCTTAGTTGTGCAAAAAACCCCAAAACAACCCAAACACTCAAACCACAGCTAATTCATAAACACGTTAAAACTGCATACCTAATCAGCTCAGGAGAGTGAATAATGGCTTCTACAATATTTTCACGAATACAGTGTCTATCTTCTTCTGGGATGGAGTAAGGTGGAATCTCTCCCGGCGCAGCTTCACGATCTGGCCAATACTGGGTTATCATATTTTTCAAATAGATAACCCCTGTGAGACAAAAGTGGCAAATCAGCTGAGAGCCATTCAAAGTACAAAACAAACATGCATTTTGCAAAGAAATGTATTTTAGAACAAAACTGATTGAAATGACTGATTCATTGATCACTTCTGAGTAGGAGAATCAAAATACATAAACCATGCAGATTATTAAACTAATAATTTACTAGGTCGATACCCTTTTACCCATTTATTGTGATGTCTGTATTTTTAGTTCTGTAAAGAATGCGTTTTCATATAAAAATACTAAACATACTGCTTTTATCTGTGCTACAGATAAATAATCATGGAACATTTTAGCAACACACTTCTGAAAAATATAATTATTTTCTCAGTATTTTCATTAAAAAACCGTAATCAATACTAATGACTATCTAAAACACCTTGTAAGCAAAAAAAAAATCTAATTAAATTGTGATACAGGAGTGAATGCTAAAGAGAAATAGAGCTCCTTTATATCAAGGTTATGGGCCACAGCACTTTGTAGCAATCAGGCTGCTGGCACAAATTACTGTATTTACCATCTGACAACCAAATCCAAACTGCTTATATGGCAGAATATAGATTACAGTACTTGGAAAGAAAAGGTCTTACAAAATGCAACAGGAAATCTCAAATTACAAACAAATAACAAAGGTACTATTAATCTAATTCTATGTACAAACCCATAAAGTAACTTCTCTTCCCAAATTTCATATGCACCTTTTGAAGATTCTGAAACCAAAGGATTTCTGAAAGGGACTGCAACAGTAAGCAACACTCAGTAGATATGAGCTATTACAAGACTGAAGTGATGGAGACTTCGATCTGCCCTCAGTGGGATTTATCATGCCATTAATTGGTTTGCAAAACATGCACTGTTTGGAAGCTGCGCGTTGTATGAGTTGTCTCCACTCTCTACAGACTGCTTTGGTTTTTAATTGGCTTACACTGAGGGTAAATGTTCAGAGGTTGTTTTCAAACCTCCCCCTTTTTTTGCACATTATACATGTGAAGCAGTAACTTTTTTGAGTCAACATCTGAATGGTATCCCCAAGCAATAAGATACAAATGCAACTGAGGCTTATGCTACAACTACGAATAGTCTACTACGTGGAAAACCCACATAAGTGATCAAGATCACACTTCCTGAACTGTCAGAAAAACCACTGAAGCATCATATTGGAAACCTCTATCAAGCAATCATAGCAGCTTTAAGGTGATGTTTGGAATTGTGAATATTCAATACACAATTTTACTGATGGCTCATGTGCAGATCAACAGGGTTCCAAAAGACATAATTTGTTCTACTTAAAAATGTTCAGAAACAATAGCATTACTAGGACAAGGTTAAATTGCCTCCTTGGATCAAGTGTACTAGCATCATAAACCATTCTGTTTCCTCAAAGACCGTTATTCACTAGAGATAAAGAAGAGCCAGCCACCTTTTCTTTCTGTTTTCCCTGTTCAGTGTATGGTGCCAGATACAGTTCGTGATGCCTGTAATTCAAGCGACTCTCACCTTTTCAGTACTTGAGATTAAAATCATTAGAATTCTTTAACAGTATCTGCATATGTACTTGTGTGTATGCACCATTAAAGTAGATACAATGAAAAAAGATTAGAAAACTTGCCTGCCTGTCTCACTGGTAAATCCAGTTGCTCGGACATAGTGATCTGAAGCAGAGTTGAAACAAAGTTCACTGACTTATGAGCCTGTAGAGGGGGGGAAAAAAAAAAAATTTCGTTTGTTAAGTTTTAGAATACTCCCGTTAGGTTTTACAATATCTTTATAATGATGTAATGCAACCAATAGAATACCAGCAATTCAGACAGTTTCACAGTAGTCAGCTAATCAACCAAAGCATTCCAAAGTTTCAAGCTCACTGTATTCTGAAGACAGCATGGGGGTGGAAAAACCCTACCATTTAAGATAATAGAGTTGAAATCATTAAACAGGCTTCAGGAATCAGCCGTTTACAGTCACCAAACATGTTCTTCATTCAGGACAAATGCTTACTTGAAAGAAGAATATCTAAATAGCCAGAAAAACCCAAGCACAGCAAGTTTACAGTGACCTTTTAACAAGGTATGAATTCATTATGTAATAATCTGAGAAGCAGATGGCAACTATGCTTTAAAACTAAGCCCAGCCTTAAGCAAGCCTGCCCAATTCAAAGTTCATTTTTCTGAAAAAACAGCTTCAGGTGACCATTTATGCATTACTGCACCAATTGTCCACATACCTATACAACAGCAAACCAGCAGCATGGAGACCTAAATGGATTGACATCTGCAGAGTAACAACTTTGCAAGGATTTGCAAGAGTTCACTTACAAAGAAAATTTTCTTACAATAATGAGAAAGGTTATTGATACACTAAATGCTTACACTAAATTGATACACTAAATGATACACTAAATACCTTAACATTATTACAGCACCCTTTACCCACCTTTCCTAAGCATCAAAAACTTGAGACATTAAATTAATTTTGCTGGGAAAAGTGACCTGTAATCCTTAAAAACGAACTCTACTTTTTATAACTGGAAAACAACATAATTTTCCTCAAGGTCAAGAGTCAATGGACATGAGCTGCAGTGGGGGAAATTCCTATTTTACAAAAGGAAAAAAAAAATTTGACAAGGGTGGCCAAGGTCTGGAACAGTCTGTCCACAGAGGCTGTGGGACCTCATCCTTTGAGATACTCAGAACTCAACTGGAGAAGTCCCAGTCTACCTCATCTAACTTCAAAACAACTTTGCTTCAAAGCGGGCTAGACCAGATGATCAGCAGAGGTCCCTTCTAACGTAATTACTCGATGATTCAAATTGCCAAGATATGTTGCTGCTTTATCTTCACTTACATGTCAATATTGTTTCATACGTTCTTTGCAGCACTTCTATCGAAGACAACTTAACCTGTTAAACTCATAGGAAAACACCTCTTACCTACTTGTTACTCAGTTTATTACTCCTTACATAAAGCAAATAAATTAATACTTTGAAAACCATTGAAATTACACTATGTATAAAAAATAAATTATTGTCTCAGTTACTGCGGCAAAGCAAATTACCATCATAAAGAGAAACAATCAGAAATTATCTTTCTATTCTTCTAGTAGGACCAAGAGTTCTTTTGATGGTATGAAATGTCAACATTGCTCCTAAGAGTGTAACACTGTCCAGCTCACTCCTACAGCATCAGGTTCTCCTCTCCAACCTTACCCTTCCCTAGCAAATATCTCCTACATGTTCCAGCACAAACAAAAGGGACAGCCTAGGACATGACATTTGTTCATGCATTTGTTTTAAGATTCGATTACTGTAGCCTGTTTTCTATCTCCTGTTATTTAAAACTGATTTTAAATGAAAAATTAACTTGACCTAAGAATCTCCCTAAAATGTTAACACATTGTTGTACATATTCATTCTGCACACTGCAAATCTACAGGCCACAGAAAACCCACAGAAGCAACACTCACATCTGGTTCAACTGAAATGTTTATTTGTAGAATGCGTTTTGATGAATTAGGAGTAACTGACAGTGCAATATGAGCATGCATCTTTCAGACCCACATCCCTCTGATATCTCAAGGTCCTGAAGAAGCAAATATACTTTCAAATGAAAACAAGTATTTGGTTTCAACTGTCAGGTAATGGTTGAATAAATACATTTAAAATAAAAACTACTTGTTGGTATTAATTTCTACCACAGCTCCAGGTCCGTTAAGTTCCTTTTTTTCTTAAGTAACATTAATAGATACACTTTTCCTGCAACACATACCAAATGACATTAGACCCTAATTCAGCACAGTATTCAATTATATGCCTAACACTAATGTCAGCGGAAGCACTCCTGTATTTAAATGTGTTATTACGAACTTGCTGAAGAAAGCTTTCAGTTTCAATAACCTTTAACTCACCTACGAATAAAGTCATATTACAGTCTGCATAAAATGGACTTAAAAGTGCAAATTGATGTCTTTCCACAATGTCTATGATAAACTTAACAGTTACCTTTTCAATAGTGAAAATTTGCAATGCATTTCACATTTGGGAATTGAAAAGCATTTAATCCTAGAATTTTAAAAATTAAGGTCTACTTTCCCTTTTACATGACAAATGACAACTACCCTTTTAAGTAAAGCAGCTGCAACAGGGACATTTCAATAAAAAATAAAGAAATCACTTAAGAAATATCAAGGATAACAAAACAAATTGAATACAAAAAAATGTGAATACAAAAAAATGTGTCTTAAAAGTGAAAAGCAACAAAGAAATAGGCAGCAGCGTACAAAACTGCCACACATTGAAATTTAATAAAATACCAAAGAAAAATATTTTCTTCATTTAAAAAAAAAAAAAAAATCAGGACTGAGCCTAGGACTGTAGCAAGGTACAGAAGCTCCCTAGAAAGGTCAATTATATTAGTATGTGGGATTAATATATTTTCACTGGATTCTTTCGAACTATAACAAATTTTAAAGGATAGGACCAAAACACCTACACCATTATCTTGTTTTTTTTAAATCTTACAAGTATCATTCTTATTAACATCTCAAGCATCAGACACTCACCAACCATGAGGATGAGCTACTTTATCACCTTTAGTGGTTCAAAGCAGAGATTCAGACTAGAAATAATTTGTGCTTTTAATACAAAGTAGCTAAGTAAAATGCCTTGTACTTCCCTAATAAAGTCTCCTCTCAATCCATTCAGTTCATATCTAAATTCACAGAGCTACATTAACACTTCTGTGCATTCTATATGGAATATCAAGTACTTCCAAACTCTTCTTCTGACGCCACTGAAGGGAAGGTAATTCCAGAGCAACTGGAATGCGGGGAGGAGTAACGACAGCTACATGAAGGCATGTGTTTACTGAATGGTCAAATAAAACCCCAGGTACTACAATAACCTGTCACTTGCTCCCATGTTTTGCTTTCCTATTAAAAAGAACATCCAGTGTTTTATTGGCACCTGGAAAAAACAACTGAACTTGAAATAAGACAGCACATAGGTGCCTATTCTGTATCTATGGCATTAAAAAATACCAAACACACATCCATTTCAGCTATTTTAATCTTTAGTATTTTTACTGTCCAAAGATGGCTGCCTCTGAGGACATCATGTTCCTCTTCACCGACAGCACTGCTAAACAAACCCAATCAAACAAAAAAACACACCTATTTTAGGTACATATTCTACACAAATACTGGCTTTTGGTTTTAGTGCATGCAATTAGCCAGAATACTTCACTATACAAAAGATGAGTTGCAAATGAAGATTCATTAAACGTCTACCATGGGACGATCTGAATGTAGAGGATTCTGCTGGCTCACATGCGCCCCAGTCGCCAGAAGAATCAGGTGCACTGATGCCACTTCAGCAAAAGCCACTGGCAAGTAGCATCATTCTACACAGAAGTCCCACAGCTTCAGCATGCCAGAATTAAAAATAGGATTTCACAATAGTGGTTACCACATACTCTAAAATGCGTGGAGAATAGAAACGATTTCCGTGTCTTTAAAGTTTTGACATTGGTAAAACTTTGTCTTTTATTCTCTTGCTCCTTGTTTACAAATACCTTTTTCAAATACATATTAATTTAGAAAACTACAATAACTGGGGGAAAAAAAAAAAATGTTTTGTCACAGTCCAAGTCTGTTTTCCAACATGTAGCTCCATATTAGAAAAATAAAACCAAACCTCATCTCCAGTCCTTCCCCCTTACAAATCCCCCAACATGCCATGTCACTGGTATGACTTTGTTGTCTAACAGCCAAAGAATTCAGGGACTTTTCCCAAGAGCAGTCTTTGCTATGCAGCCTCGCTAGCTGAGGAATGTATTCTATCAGACCACAAACGTTGCACCACTGTCTGTTAATATCAATCACTGTTTCAGAACATACAATCTTTTTTGCATGTTTCATTGCAGTTTTTCCTAGCAGAGTTGGTTTGTTAGCCATGTGCTGAAACACACTTTTGAGAAAAGTGTCATGCCAGCTACATAATCTGAAATATAAATGAAGTTTGAAATTAACATTAGAGAGACCAGTTCATCGCATATAAGCTATCAACAGTTAATCATGAAAGGGAAAAGCTCTTTTTCCCCAGTAATGATCACCTCAAAAGTAAGTTACATTTATCTTTAATACTAGAATTATTCATACCTTACACAAAACCTGCATGCCACTAAATGACAAAAACAAGATGCTTCATCTCAGATAAGACGACCTCCGTGCATTCTTCTTAGACATTAAGAATTTAACATACCATAACAGGCACACTACCACAGGTACGTCCTTTACTGTTACCAAAAAAGCAAATCGGAAGGGTAATATTTACTACGTATGAACTAGAACCCTAGGTTATTTATATAATTATTCAAAGTAGCACACCTTTAAATAAAGGCTACAATTTATTTTTAAAGGAGCTGAAAAAATACAAATTCAATCCCTCTCTGCCATTCCAATTTTGAAAAAATGTGCATGCAATTTTTGATCTAGACCATAACAGGACTAGGTAAACACAACTATTATACCGAGATGAAACAGGGGGCTTTTTATAGAAAGGTAAGGTCAGGAACTGTAAGGCCATGCTGAATGAGCAAACTGCCCTGTAGCACTCTTTCAATTCTTTTTTAAGAACTCAGCAGGTGTGGAAGTCATTCTGACCTCAGGTTTTTGCAAGCTAGTTCTGCCACCTCTTATGCAGCTACAATGTATATGTAAATCCAGTTTAAGGTCCACAAAAAATATATACATGCTTATCAGATCTTGCAAACATCCTTGATGCTCATTTCATCACAGTACTGTCTGCAAGTTGCAAAGCCTATTTGCTCTTCTGTTCGCAGAGGAAAAAGGAATGTGCTCTTAGCAAAGGCTAGCTAAGCACACACAGTAACTATTTGCTAAGTCATGAGAAAGTGGCAAGTCACCCTGTCTGCTAGGATTTTACCTTGTACTGGTTAATGTGCATGAAGAATGTAACTTCTTCCTAAGGAAGACAAAGGTCCCTTGGTTCCTTACTGCCCCCAAGGGGATTTCTGGTGTTGGACCAGCCTTGATACATACAGTTTAAAACCATACTTTCCCAAAGCATCTCTCATCTAGCACACACCAAAATAAATAGACAGAAGGTAAGCAAAGTGAATGTAATCAAGTACTTTTGGTAAAATGTCACACTAACAACTTTAAAAGAGAACCCATGATCTGATAATCAGAGCCAGGAAACTCATGCTGTTCTTGTTCTTCCTTGCACTACAATACATAGCTGTAGGTGTTACACATGAAGACCATGTTAGAAAAGGCTTAAAAAAAAAAAATTAAAGATTGGGGTAACACTATAAATACCTACCCCAATGTATCCAAATCATAGCATTTCAACATTTGGAAAGTCCTGTGTGAAAGGCACCATGTAATAAGCAGCTTGCTTCTTCCCCTTTGACAACCTTTCACTCCAAAGCTCCCAGCAGTTAGAGTCCAATCATTTAATTTAATCACTCCATCATTCTGACATTTTTATCTATTAAGCAGGCAATGAAAGACACTGAACTAGGCCCTACTGTATTCTGTTAAACCAATGGCGTGCTACAGCAACTAGTCAACAAGCTAAAACACTCTTCCTTTCCCTGTCGCTTATATTAGAACATGAAAAAGCTTAAACATAACTTCTGAAAGGCACTTTTTCAGTAGAGCAACAGGATAATTTTCCTAAACAAACTCTGTTAAGCTTTGACTTAAAAAAATTATGAGTTATTGGGGATTGCTC
>VFFE01006867.1:158024-201730 GCA_008921705.1 Burhinus oedicnemus
AACAAAACACAACACATTCTCAGACACAAAAATTGGGTTGTTAGTCTAAAAACATATCTTAATAGCTCATATGTACTGGGGTTAATACCAGATACTTACAAGACATACATAACAGTTAAGTTATAAATTCCCTGGAATTACAAAGAAGAAACCTGCAAGGAAAGTGTTATCTAGCAACTGTGCCTTTATAAATATGTTTATATTAAAAGATGAAACACTGTGTATTATTTTCAGAGTGTCATTCCATAGCTGCATAGTTAAAAATATCTATTTTCATCACCATTTCTGGGAAACACTTTATACACACAGTACAAAGACTGTTTCAAAAGGCAACAACGTCTTCTTGCTGCTTTCCAGTAGCTTACTTGAAGAGTCTGGTTCTAAGTCCTTTTAAAACACAGCTTTTCCCTGTAAGACAGGGACAGAGATGGGCAAACACCTCAGGGTACATCATCAGCTCGAAATTACATGAGAAGCTGTTGGACACAAGAGCCAGTGGTATCATTCCCTATAACTTATTTTCACAGCAAGGAAAGTAAAGCCAAAGAGACTGAGGCACCTGCATTTTTTTTTTTTTAGTGTATCTCAACTCTAGAAGGTCTCACCGCATTTTATGTGCAGGCAATATAACGTGATGAGACTTAGTGAAAGAAGAAATAAAACATATAACAATTCATGACTTAGCCAAGGTCAAAGGAAAAATAACAGAGCCTGGACAAACCAAGAATCATACACCCACCCCGGTTCCCTTCTCCGGCCAGTGGAAACTTTGTTAACTATGATGAAGACAGACCTAGATACTTAACTCTTCCATTAGTTAGGAATATCAATTACTGACTGAAGCACATTCTTTTCCAATAAGGTAAAATTCTCATTCTACTGAAAATCAGTCTCATCAGCTCAAGAGAGGCACTTCAGACAAATTAAAGGTAAACTAAAAGGTCAGCCAAGGACAACTATAAAACTTAACTTATAAAAACACTTGTGTGTGCCTGGCAATATGCAAGCATAGCGTTTGCTGCTGTATGACTTCATCTTTACAGAGAAAGAGATCCCATAAAATAATTTCCCATAAAATAATTGCCCTAACAGTTAAAAAATTTAGACCAGTATCCTGCAAGCAAATGCGTAACTGACTTCAATAAACCTATGCAACGCCAAGACCATGCGTATGACTAAAACTACATATATGTATGAGTGCCTGCAGATTTAGGGTTTAACAAATATTTTTATCACAAAAGGTCTGTGAAAGATCAGTGAGGCTAAATTTCCAATCATAAAGAATTTTTGCACACTGGTTTAATAATGTCTGATGTTTTTAAAGGGGCACAGATATTTCAATTTTATACCAGTTGAATACTTGTGTAGTACATGATAGACCATCATGTTTTGATTCAAAAGTGTGAACAAAAGGCAGTTGCTGATGAACGTGATCCTTCATGCAACAGTTAGCCATTTGCTGAAGACCCCGACTGGCAGAGAATGTAATTTCCTGCATGTTCAGCAACTCAACACCTGCAGAAAATAGCTAAAATAGATTTCAATTACTACATATACATATTGACATGCATAGAACACAAAAAAAGTGCATTTTGGAGCCAGCTTAAGATTTCATATATTACTGTCTTTATAGGCAATTACATTATTTTCACTTTTGGTTTAAATAAGAAATACTAAAATACTTTTTACTTAAGTATATAGAAAAGATAGCCAATTACTTTATACAAATCTCAATTAAACATTGAGTAGTTTTACAGCTATTTCAAATCTACCTAATATTTATTTGCCATTCATTTATTAAATGACATGCAAGAATTCAGCCTAATTACACTTTTTTATAATACGAGCAGCTGTACCTTTAGTTTTTGAAAGTTTCTCTACCGCCAGCAGAACATTTGGCCCACCTTTATGTGAGCTCTGCTGAACATCTGTTGCATTAAATGTATTTTCTCAGGCCTAAAGTCTGCTTAAGAGCAACAAAGAAAAACATTTGTGGAAAAGGCCAACTAAAGGCACCACAAGAGCTGCCACACAGGCTTATCCTTCACCTCCTCCATCAAGCTATCACCTTTTCTACGAGACAAACACTAGAACACCTTTTTTTTTTTTTCTTTCCAAAAAGACTAAAGGTCCTGTGGCTGTGCCTCATCAATAAAGAAAAGTTCTCACCTACTGAGTGCAGTTAAGTGGAACAAAAACATAACCTTCTTCCAAAATTGAAACCTGTGGAACCAGGACCTGCTGGTTTTGTCATATCCCAATATGACACATGAATGTAGTCCAAGCAGATGACATACCTGGGTTGGGAACCCTGTCTCTTGGGCACGTGTCGATACTACACCCAGAAAGCATACCTACCTAGACCCGGAGTCCAAAGGATTTGTATGATCACCAAATAATGCCAGGCTATCAGATTTATTTCTGAACTCAGCCCAGGCCACTCTTATGCTAATAGGCTACACTACTTATAAAGTGATAGGGGTCTTGCTACCCCTTTTCCCGTTGACAAATTACTGCCTTCCACATCCAAAGGCTGCCCTTAGGTAGTCCTAGGCAGCACTGGGTCCAGCCTCTGAGCCACCGGGGGCCTGCGCCACCGACGATTTTAAACACCTCTCTACAGATTATCCTTTCCCCGGTTGAGCAAGAAGACAATGGAGGTAATTTGCTACCAGCAGGAAAGGCAACGGGGGCCTCCTCCTCAACGCCGACCGCTTTTTGCCGCTAAACCCCCTCCTTGAGCAGCCCCGCCCGGTACGGCATGGCCTGGCCTGGCCCCGGCCGGAGGCCCCGCTGCCATGTGCCGGGGACAATGCGAGTCGGGCGGCCGGGCCCGGCCTGAAGCCGCTGTGACACCAGGCGGGGCCCGGCGGCGGGAAGGGGCCGAGGGCGCGGGGAGACGGGGCTGAGGGAGCGGGGCGGGGGGGGGGAACCCCCCCCCCCGCTCCCTCAGCCCCGTCTCCCCGCGCCCTCGGCCCCTTCCCGCCACCTCTGCTCTGCTTCCCCCTCACACAGGCCTGCCCCGACCCCACCGCCCGCACCGCCGTCCCCCCGCCTCCCCGTCCCCCTGCCTTCCAGTATCACGGCGGCCGCGGCCCCGGCCCAGGCCCCGTCGGCTCCCTCACCTCGTTAAGCTGCCTCTCGGCGGCTTCCCGCAACGCCGGATCCATGGTACCCCGCAGGGCCTCGATGATGGTGTTGGGGTCCATGGCGGCGGCGGCGGGGGGAAGAGAAGGAGGCGGAGGGCAGGGGCCGGGGCCGCGCCGCGCCGTACGCACATGGACCCGCCGCCTCGCAGCGGCCGCCGGCGCGAAAGGAAGGGAGAGCGCCAAAGGCCCGGATAGAGCTGCCCCCCGCCGCCGCCAGGGAGCGGCGCCCCTTCCGCCGCCCGCGTCCCGCCTCCGCGCCGCGCGGCGCCACGGGACCTGTAGTCTAACGGCTGCCCCAACCGTCGCCACCGCGCGCCCAACCGCCGCCCGCCCCGCCAAACCGAAGCGGCGGGCGGCGGGCGCACTTGTAGGGAAGTCGCGCCGCCGCCCCCGCACGCTGAGAGGAAGGGACGGACGGACGGAGAGGGGTTTGCCGCCCGGTCACCCTTCCGTGTGAGGGCTCGCTGCCCGGCCGGCCACCTTGGGGGGTGTGTTGTGTTCGGGGCAGCCCGGGGAGCGGCGGTTGGCCGGTGGAGAGGGCCTGAAGGCGACCTCGGCCTGGGGGTAGGCGCGGGGAGGGGGGCTGTGCTGGGCTTCCCGCCTTTGCGGGCAGGGAAGGCCGGCACACGCTCTGCCCCGAAGTCATGGGCCGCGTTAAGATTTAAGTGGAATCCGTTGTTTTATCGAAAGTTCCTCCGTTTACCACGTTCTCTTCCCGTTTTTGGAGCGGCTTGGATGGCTGGTGAGGAGGGAGGGAGGGAGGGATGCGTGGAGGTATGGGTTTCCTTTAAAGGTGCTTGCTTTATAATGGGCAGAGGGTGCAAACCGTTCTTAAGCATTTGGGAAAATCCAGTGTTTTGTTCTGCTAATTTTAGCAATAAAATTTAAAAAAAAGGTCCCGAAGATGTGTCAGAAATTTGTCAGAAAATCAATATAAGCAGAGCTGTCTTATTTCTGGAGGGGCTGAATCAGCCACAAAATCAGAATTGGACTGCTTGAGTTGGTCCTCTATAAGTCACTTCTGCAGGCTTTATCCTACGCATTTAGGCACCGAAGTAATTTCACTTACATGAGTAGTCACAACAAAATAAGCAATGCTATTTATAAGTTAGGTGCATAGTGATTTGTAAAATTTAATTGGTAGTATACAGAGTCATTCACTGTCATGTCTTCATTTGGGGGAATGACATGCAGTGATATACTTGAAAATTTGAGTTATTTTTGTGAGAGGAGTTTATTGAACAGTCAGATAATACAATCAACAACAGCCCATCCTGGAACAACTCTGAAATGAAGGCACATTAACCAAGAAACTGCATATCAAACAGAAAAGCAGAAATGCAAATATGTATAGAAAATATAAATTTAAAGTGATACAATTTAGAAAATTGATAAAGCACACTTTACTTGTTTAGTCAGTTTCAGGAAATACCACATTAAAACTTGATTCCCTTCAGCACTGTACTGTGCGAGTGGTCTTGCAAACATTTCCCATACACGGAGTTAGCGTGGGCCGCAGGCCATTCCCATCACGTAGCCTGGATGAAGCCAGCTTGATTTTGAAGGCCATCCTCCCTCAGTTGGCCACCGTCCCAGAGAATGGCCTAAGGCCGGCTAACCAGTACTGTTTCAGCTGGCAAAATCTGCACTAGTCAGGTTTATCTAGAGCGTCTTTTCATTTATGAAACAGCTTAACAGACTTGCTTTTGTATATAAATTTTCCAAATGAGTAACTTTTCCATGATTGTTGCTGGACTAAAAACCGGATTTCTCAGTTTCTCTTGATACTGGTTTGTTGGGGTGTTTGGGTTTTTTTTTTACATAATGCTAAAGGCTGTGATTTACACTACATAGGTGTTTGGGCTTTTTTTTATTGCAAGTATGAAAATTAGTGCCTCATTTATAAATCTAAACAGCGAAGCAGCAATGAATGGCTAGCTTTCTAAATAAGCCCAGGAGATGTACAGACCCAGAAGACCTAAGTGGCAATGCAACATAATTTCAGGACATGATGTCATAGAGTGTTCTTCTATAAGTTGCCCAGATCTGCAGTCACACTCCAATTATAGATGTTGCCCGAAATGTAAAGAAAGGTGAAATACTGTAGATTCAATACCATTAAAAAATGCTACAACAAAGTCTTCTCCGTGCTTTTGTGTTACAACACAGATAAGATCAAATCTCAATGCTCTTTGTATCAAAGGAGCAAAGCAAGAATGCCTCTGACCAGAGAGAAAGTAGATGCTAAGCTGATCAACAACTTATGAAACAGAATATATCTTCTCTAAAAAGAAAAATAAGTACTTCAAAGGACAAAGGTCTCATGATGTGCTGGTTATACTTAATACTCTTTGTCATATACAGATGTGAAATGCTGCAAAGAAAAGCACAACGGCGTGCAAACCATTGTCGGCAGAGGTGCTGTGGCTGGAGAAGCTTATCATCGGAGCTGTTACCGTTTGTACACAAAAGTGAGGACAAAAAAAATTATGCAAAAGAATGTGTAAGCGATTGTCCAGAGTCTGAGTATTCTGAAACAGAAAACATTGTATGTCAAAGAATGTTTGCATTCACAAGGATGTTTGCATTCGCATCTTTGCTTGCCCAGAAGTAAAAACAACTAACCTTGCATAAAAGATTCACAAAAATCAATAAATGCAAGATTCAGTCAAGATGGACATTTCGTGTAGACTGGACACCAGCTTTAAGAGGAAACATCCATAAGGTTAAAAAAGAATTTATCACAAATCTGAACAATTTGTTGATGGATTCCATTTGCCACAGGTAGTTCAGTGATGAAGAGGGAGATGAAATAGTAAAGATCAGAGAAAACAGACATACTAGCAGTACATCACAGTACAAGGGACTGGTGAGCTGTGGCATCTTGAACACTGAAATTTGGTCAGGATTAAATAAATATACCCACCTCTGTCAAGATACTTTCTTTGAACAGTATTAGCAGGACGAAAGAGACTTTAAGCCTAGCAATCACAGCACAGCAATTGGCAAGGACTTGGGCCAAAACTGTTCAGCAAACAAAGGAGGAGAAAAATATCCTAACAAAGCATAAATAAATATCTTGCAAGATGGAAGAGATGACTTGATATAAGAATTTTTAAGTCAGATTTCAAATCACAAGTGTTAACATTGGAGAGAAATGTGTCCCTTAGCCACACAAGCCTCATCAAATTCTTGGTCTTGGAACAGAAAAAAATGTATACATGCTGCAGAGATTAGCTGCCCGATAATGTTCTCTGTTGTGTATGAACACTTGTAGACAACCTCAGGCCACTGTGGGAGAACTGAGCTTCTCAAATTATCTCATAAAAGGCAGATATGGTATTGTGCAGGCCTCAAACGCTGGATACAAATCAGTTGCAATTAGTCCCAAAGATAAAAAACATACTCTTATAGACTGTCTTGGGTTTAGCAGTCATGTATATTTTCCCTGGAAAGTTGGAACAATAACAAAGACAATATTTGTCAGCTTTAATAAAGTAGTATACTCCCTTGGAGCTGACTGCAGAGCACTGCTTAGCATGTTTGCCTTTCTGAGGTACTATTCTCTTTACAGTAAATGAAAAGCTAGGAGCCAAAAATTGCATATAAAGGGAGCATAGCTATCAGAGATCTTTCTTGAGCCTCATGAAGTTTGGGTGCTTTCACCAGATCTCTCTAAAAAATTTTGGAGAAATTTTTATGCCATCTACATATTCCAAAAAAGGTAGTAACTGATAAAAGCTGCTATCAGCTGTTCTGTGCCGGAACAGATTTGACAGCAGCCAAATTGACTCCGGCTATGTGAAGGCAGTGTATTCCTGCATCAACAGCAATTGAAATAGCAACCCAGGATTTGGAAAAAAATACTTGCATGTGAAGGCACCTACCAGTCCTACAAATCCAAGGGGAGTGTGGACATATACTGAGTGGATGAAATCACCAGCACCCAAGGCTATCCTGGAGCTACTTCTGCTAAATCAGAGATGGCAATAGGAAGGAAAAAGTATGCACAGAAATATTGTCCCAATATGCAAAGTTTGCAAATAACTATTTATATGTCTTAAAATAAAATGCTCAAATGCGATTCAGATATGGAGCTATAAAATGAAACTGATGATAGTCAACATCATTTGGTGCAAAATTATCAAAGGTTGAGGAGTTCTCTAGTTTGGCTGGGAAAATGGTACAGAATAGACTTCTTTGCTTTAAAATGTCATAGTAGACTATAAACCTGAGCACACATTGAAGGGATTGAGAACTGGCTAAATTACAGTTCTTGATAAAAAGGTGATAAGAGCAGTTATTTAAGGGACCGGTTTCTGTTGGATTTGTACTGATACCACTGGCTGACTGTTTGCTATTTGATACTTTAAGCAGTTTTGAAATAAATATAAAAATCGCTGCAGATCATTGTCAGGATGACATAAGATCAGCAAAACAATCCTGTATGGATGGAACAAGCTGGTAACTTGAACAACAAACAGAAATGCACTTCAATGCAGCCAAATGTAAAGTTATACATTTAAGAACAGAAAATGCAGGCAGGTTTCTGTAGACTGCAAGGATTGTCAGGGACACTGTGGGCATGCAGGTTGACATGAGCTCCCAGCAGGATGTTGTGGCAACAGACTTAGTACAATGTGAGTTGAAAACAGAGGTCTGAAAATGGGGCATGGGGAAGTCATTTGTCTCCTCCTCTGGTGCTGGAGAGACAGATGCTACGTTACCAGAGAATAGCTTTAGCATTTATGGTTTTTAAGTATTTACAAACTGGATTGTATAAAATAGCCACAAAAATTATTTGAGATGAAGAGTTTATTCTCTTCATCTGTGTGAGACCTATTTGAAACGTCCAAGTTAGGTTTAAGACAAAAGTTGCGAGGAGTCTTGATTACTGTATGTCACTACTATAACAATGAGATAAAGCAGAGATTTAGTGGGCAGCGTAAGGGAGGTTCCTTACAGAGTCCCTGCTCTGAGGTTGGCTCTAGCTGGGAGAGCAGGATGCCATAGTGTGCCCATCCCGTGGTTGCACTTTAATCCCCCCATGTCAGCTGGGAGTTGGCTTCACCCCCCAGGTAAACTTTGCTGAAATTTTGTTCAGGATGGATATAAAGAAGCCACTAAGCTCCTTTATGTAGCTGTGAGCTCAACAGTCGCTCCACCCCACCAAAAAAAAGCACAAGTCACCCCTACCCCCTCCAGCCAGATGGCAAGACTTGGGCAGATGCTAAACCCCATATTCAACCAGGTTTCCCAGGGGACAGAGGCTGAAAACAAGATTCGGTCATTAGCTGGTGGAAGTGTATGCAAGTGGAACAGCAGGAGTAGAAACGCTGAGATGAAGCAGCAAAGAAACAGCCACTGTAATACAGCCAGTGATATTAAGGTCCTGAGTAAATGCCAAGGAGACAGAGCTTTTATAGAGCTTTTAGACCAATGGCTTATTTAAAAAAAAAAAAAAAGCTTGAGCAGTGTGGAAAAAAAGAAAAATTCTGAGTTCAGAAAAACTTCTAACTTTTTTTAAGTAAACATCTCTTCAAAGGTACAGGACTCTCATCAATTCTTACTTTTAGCAGTTAACTCTGGGCAGCAAGCTGGGAAAAAACAGCAACAGTATCTCCTCAAGAAGAAAACAGTGGGTACTGAACAGCTCTTTAGTGAAGAAAGATGTAACAGGATCAAATATCTAACAGATGAAACTAGAGAATCACTGAAACAAATTCCCAGTGGCTGTAATCAGTACTCTATTTCTCGATGTCTTCTCACTGAGACTGGATGCCGTTCTGGAAGATATGTTTCAGTAAAAACAAAAGCTATGCTTCAGTCAAACCGACAAGATTAGGGCTTTAATAAAACATGTGCATAAAACTTGAATTACTAGTACTATACAGGATGTTGGACTAGATGATGTGATCTCAAACTGCACGATGGTTTGGGTTTTGCTGTTTGCTTTCAAGTTAGATGTATCTGCTCCTGAAGGTTGTTTCCACAGTGTGGAAGTCCAGTTAATCCAGCCCAGAACCTGCTTCAGGCTCTGTGCGATGCAGTGGAGCAAGACTGTAGCTACAGCAGGTTTCGTCTCCTCTTACCTCATGCACTGTTTTTCCAGCCTGTATATTTATATTTGCATACGCATCTATGCTTTTAGCTTTCCCTTATCGCGATATGGAGTCCTCTCCAGCGCTGTAACTCTACCCCCTGCCAAACTGCAAAAAACGTACTTCACTTCATGCAGGGAAAATGAGAAGCAGTTTCAAACAAGCCTCAGTAGCACATAGACACAGACAGTGAATGTTGGACACTAGAAAATGGTGAATTCTGTGCACAAAAGCATTGAATTCATGGCCCTTAGGGAAAATGCCAGACTTAAAAAGCTGCAGAACGGTGGATATGTGACACCTTGAAGAGATAAGCAGAAGATAGTAACCAGTACTTGTGGCACTAAGATGGCACTAACAGTTCAAGCTCTTTTCATGTTTTGAATTCAGTTGCACAACCACCGAAGTTAACAAATGCATTGATTAGAATGTGTTGGATTGTTGTGAACTGAAAACTCAGGCTGAAGATCACAGAATTGCTACAAGTGAATACAGCATGTCCTCAGAATGACTGTTACCACTGTGTTCTCCGAGAATGTTTTCTCTTTATGTGCATTATGGGCATAATTTTATTTTATTTTTGCAAGAAAACGAGTATGTCCTTTCCTTACCATTCCTTAAGTAGGGCCCCAAGCACATCTTACTTGTTATGATTGTTCCTACAATGGACACCTGTGGATCAAATGGAATGTGGACTTTAAATTTTGAGGAAGCAAATTTATAGAAAATCTAAGTATAAGGGATGTGCATCCATGATTTATTAGTGTTCAAGTGGATGCTTATTTTTAAAACACAAGCTTTCTAATGCAGTTTTTACAGCCAAGACACAGCAATAAACTGAAATTGTTCAGAAATAGCTGTGAAAATGTTAAAGCTGGGGAACAGGCAAAAATTTCTGAAACGTCCTAGGAGTAAAAAAGTACATTTAAGCTATAACTTTAGCCATATTATTAAATATGTGTTCAGGTGAGGCTTATGCAAGCTATATGTACATTTATCAAAGTATAATACTTCCTTCTATTTAATAAGACAGTTCAAGTTAGTCCTGTTTAGAATAATTCTAGTCTTTATAATCATATCCCAATTCCATTTAAATTGGTTAAATAACAATGAGTACAGTACAACAGGACTAGGATTTTATTATATTAAAAATTCACTCAGAATACATTTTCAGCACTTAGGAAGAGCTTTTAATTTGCAAGGAACTACATACACGCATTAAGAATTTTAGTAATCTAGTAACAGCATTCAGTTTATGAACTCATTCCAGTTTGTACAATTCTAGGCAGTTCCCCCCGTAACACATCTGTGTTTAGAAGGTGTGCCAGCATGGCTCCTCGGCGGCAGATGTAATTGCCCAGGAAGCATTTCTAGAGTCCTGGCAGCTGGGGAGGCTGTGAGGCAGCCAGGGGTGGACAGGGCCATAGTGAGGAGCCTCTGGTGTGCTCAGGGCTGCCCGCATACTTGGCCATCAGTTCCTAATGCTACTGTGAGGTGACACCATAAGCCAGTATGCTGGGAAGCTCGGTTTCCTTCAAGTACCTTAAATTGCCAGTAGTTATTCAGACTATGCAGTTTTCCACAGATGGTGAGTAGCATGGATGTCATCAGTAGCAGTGAGGATGTACGTGAGAGGAGAGAAGAAGAATATGGAAGCAGCAAAAAGAGTGGGAAAGAATATCAGAAGTGGAAAAGAAGGAAGGGATATAGGAGAAGAAGGTATAAGAAAAGAGATAGAGGTAAAAGGGATTAAGTTGATCAAGAAGTCTGTTATGACTGTTATGCAATATGAATGACATCAAATTACTGTGGTAACACTCATCCAAGGGTGAGAAATCAGTAAATATGGTTGACCTTTAGTGATGACCACAGTCTTAATTGCACATTTGGGATTTATTATGTATTTATTATAAAAAAAGCATATTTTGTTTTTGCTGACATGGTACAATATTCTTTTTTTCTTAATTTTCCAGCTTTTCAGATCTACCTTTCCCTCTATCCTTTCTAAACTTGAGGAGACAATTATATATACTACTAAGTCAATATAATGAATAATACTTTATCTTTAAATACAAGACTAAGCTGAACCTTTTAGAACTTTCCTGTTTAATTTTCATAAATAGCAAGTTCAAGATGACAGTTGTCCAATACCAAACAGATACCTTTAAAATCCATTCTATGCCAAAACTTTAAGATTAAGATTTAGGCCAGGCAATAAGGTATATTCTCTCTACTTCCTTCCCCATTTGATATGTAAACACTTGTTCTTTTAGAAAATTGAAGTAATGGAGAGTGCAGTTACCAGATTTCTGCATAACACAGGGGAAGCAGGCAGAGAGAAAAGAAGCCTTTTATGCAGGAAAAATGTAAAACCAATTCTGTTCCTTTATGGAATATATAACTGAAATAATCAGAATTGTGTGAAAAGCAGAGGCCCTATGCAGAGCAGGTGACGCATCAGAGCTACATGGCCAGGTGTGTTTCTTTGGGGCTGACTGCAAATAAAGGAGACTGAGCATTGGTTGGTGAATTCTCTGTCTGCCTAAGAGGAATCATAATAAGGGCATCAAAGAAATACCCAGAAGCAGGTAGGGAAGTGCTTACAGCTGACTGGGAGAAAAGCTAATATTAGATACAGAGTTTGTGAGCAGAAAATAAGCTGGAAAGTTTACTTAAAAGCACTAAAAGAAATATTACCCCTTTCTGTTCGATTCCTGCTATGCCAATTGAAGCACAACTTTTGATAGGTATTTCCTAAATAAATAGGATTTCATAGAAGTACCTGACTCCTTCACCAAATTACTTTTCTGTTAGAAATAGCTCTATAGATCATAAGCCATAGTTAGCTGCTTATGTTAAAAGAGTGAAAAATAACAAAATTAGGGTTGAAAAGTGTGGAGATGTGCATTTCCTAAATAGAGCAAAGATAAATATCAATATTTGAGTGTGCTGAAAATATTTTTTTTTTTGTTATAAGACCAAATTCTTTTAATTTCCTTCTTTTACTTGCGTTTTAGATGTTATCTGATTAGCATTTTTAGTAGGTGTCTCATAGTGTTTATTCTTTGCAAGTCTTTACAACTCAGTATTGCTGTCTAAATGGGATGAATATGTTTTCTATTGGGTTATATTGATTTAAATACCAGTATTTTCTTATTTAACAAAAGGGGTTATAATGCTGAGGAAAGGCAAACATGGGACCCATTCTGACCTGTATGTAAACTGCTAAAGAAATACAGATATTAAAACAAGCAATGAAATTGCTATTATTCAACATTATACTCGACTTGTGAGCACACTTACATGTTTCATGATTACTGTTGGTGCACCACTAACTGTTTATGTAGAATAATAGGTGGGTGAGCTGGGGTGTGTACATGCTACAGCTGGGTATCTGCCTGGGACATAAAAACACATAGGACACACAGCTTTATCTTAGTTAGCTTCTGCATGAGCAGCAGCCCAGAGGTATTAGCATTAGGTTTGAGGCTAGTTGAGTTAGTACAGAGCTGGCCCAGAAACTCATACTCCTGTGGCTTCCAGGCTCTTGGTAGCCAACAGCTAGATTAAAATTAGCTCAGTTAGTCTGGCCTGTGGGACAAACTCACGTCATGATTGCTGCACGCTAATTCCAGTAGCTGCAACAGCAAGGCAGGGAATGTGTGTGGAAACATGAGAACCGTATTGCCGATGCCCATGTCTGTGGCTGAACAAGACTCCGTGACTTTTCCATGTGTTTTGTGAGGTAACAAAGTGGAAAACACTTGCCCCTCATTTCACCTTTTGAAGGCACGTGAATGATGCATGCAGGGCAACATCCTGGTCTCAGAATAACAAGAAGCTGTGTCAGCTTCCTCCCTGTGCTCTCCTCGAACACCTTGGTTACCGCTTGCCAGTGTTCTGCTGTTCTACTCCTGGCCCTTCCCGAGCAGAATTCCTCATTTCAGAATGTGAAATGAATTTTCATTCATGTTTCTGCTGGGTTGACAAGATAAAAAAATTGCTACAGCTAAATCAAGCTGAAAGTTTATTAAAGTATTTGCATGAAATTGTATCACCAGTACAGCAAGTAATTCCACATAAGAAAGCAAACATGCTGGTTCAGCTACAATAAGGATTTCTACAGAATAATGGGATACCAGCTTTTTTTTAGCTCTTATAAAACCATTTATCAGTCTTCCTGTGGATTCCTTTCATTTTCTCTGTACTAGCTTTGCTTATTCAGAAATTATCACATCATATTAATTAATAATGTTTTATACAAGCATCTGACATTTCTGCAGTCACTGGCTTTAGCCTATTTTGTTGCAGGAAGTGGGCCAAAAAGCTGATCCTGTAGCCTGTCCAAAGGCAGAAAGGAAGTAGTATTGTGCGCAGTAGAAAAAGTGTGCGCATTTCCTTATCACAGATATTTGTAGATCTGGATTTCTGCATTCAGCCAAGCTATTCCACAGGAAATTTGCCTAGGACTAGGTGCATAATATTCAAGATTGAAATAAAGAGTTTTCCTTCACAGAACTGCCTTAGGTGAAAACAGTCTATACTTATCAGACTGTCCCCATTTAATCTCTAATCCTGATTAACAACTGACTCTGATGCTCATTTATTATGATAGTAAGTGCTGTCAGTCATATTATAGCTTTTTCAATTAATTTGATAATTTCCCACAGGAATACACGTACAGCAATTCATTTCTCAGAATGTTGGCAGCTTTTCTAAAATGTTTCAATTAAACACATCCTGACCCCTTTGATGTTGCTCTGAATTTTAATTATTTTCCATTGCAGAATACTGGTTTAATGATGACCTGAATATATTTCTTAAAAACTATGTGTGTGGTTGCATATAGCAAGGGTGAAAGGTTTGTTCCTTGTGGATTGGTTATTGGCCCACTCATGATGAGTGGTTAGTTTCTGGAAGAACTTAGACCTTAGAGGCCAGATCAGGAGAAATACTGGGCACTCTCACTGCAGACATTTTTTATCTCACGGAAAAAGCAAAACAGAAGAAAATTTGGCATGACATTTGCACATATTCAGATTGGACCATGCATTCTTAAATTGTGAATTGTGAAACACATCGTAAGAGGAAAAAAATCCCATCCCATTAACTTTTCCCCTCCTAATCTCAAACGCAATTCATGCAATTTATCTGAAGGTTGCAGGGACTCCTTACAATATGGGAAATATTTAGAAGTTCAAAACTTCTTCACCAGAAGTTTTGATTTTTTTGGTTTTCCTACTTTTCTTTTTTCTTATCCTTCTTTCTTCTACAATCTGTTTTATGCTCCCGTATTACCTGAACACACTTTCCCCATCAGAATTGTTCCAGACTTTTGTCCTGAATCATGTATCTAACCACTATGTCTTTTTTTTCCAAATCTTTGTCTGTCTGGTCTCCACTTCCAAAGATCCCCAATTTTTCCTCTCTTCCTCCTCTAAGATAGAAGAATCAAAGTGGAAACTTGACTTCTCTCTTCAGATCTTCTGAGACCCTTCAGCAACACTGGGAAATAAAGCAAAGGACCAACCGACCTGCAGCCTTCTGCCTGCCGGCCACCAGCCCACAGTTCATCGATGACTGTAAATAACTGCTGGTCAGGCTATTTAACTCTGAAAATTACTAATTCTGAAAAGTAAGGTGCATTAAATTTTGAAAAATCTTCATTCGGGTTTCCAGCACAAAGTGGGAAAAACTGCAGAAATCAGCCTTCAGCTACCTGACTGTACCGTTCTCCCGCAGTATTTCCGTACAGCAGGTGCCTTCTGACAGACTCTGAGATCACCCACTTTCTCTCCTGGGCAGGGCCACTGCCTCTAGTTTCAGCCATTTTTGATCCCTCTGTATGTTGTGCATCAATGCTGTGAGAAATGGCCCGTTGTGAGCAGGAGAAAGAGCCTCTGCATTTGTATGACTGTGTGATGAGCTACATATTCTTCCCTTCTTATCCCACCTATGTACACGCTTACTTTCCAGGTTAATGTCTCTGCAATGATCCTCTTCAGCAATGAAAACAACTCTCTCTCAGAGCATAAGCAGTGAGTGGCTTTGATTATCCAACCTGCTACCATTTTCGGGTACGTTGGCAATGAGAATAGATTCAGAAGCAACACTAAAAGCAGCAGAACTTCAAGCTGATGACTTCAAGAAGGATGAGTAAACTAGTGCCCCTGTCACTCACAGCACTACCCAGTATGGTGCGTAAGGCCTCGTGTTACACAGAACAGGCTGCTTCTGCCATCAGACCAGAACCGTGTTCCCTCCGTGTGACATAACATTGTTTACCAAGTTATGTAGGTAAGAGAGAGATGTGTTCCCGGAACATAAAACCCTAGGAACACAGTGTCATATGACACAGTGCTACATTGAGACATTCTGAGCCTGAATTTCAGAGAAGCTGAGGTCAGAAGTCAGATACTCAGCATTTCTTAAAAGCTCCGTCTTTATAATTTCTCCTTTGCCAGGCATGCTTACCATAATCAGAGTCACGTTGCTTAAGGTCATTCCATTATTTAGGTAATTAATGAGAAGACATGCAAATCCTTCCTAACACTGAAGCAAGTGTTAATTTTATGCTTTATTGGTTTATTTTTCAAAACTATGTGCCTGTACTGGTAATTTACTCCTCCTTTTCCAAGACAAATGCGTTTACCACTTAACACCAAAGGATAATTAAAACTGCACTCAAAGTGTGACATGGAAGATGATTGCTGATAATTTAACCATTTGACTCTGCAATACCATTAAGCAATTGGCTGTTGACATACCCTTTCTACTGGTAACCCAGTTCAGGTAACCAAGTGGTGTGTTGTGTAAAGACCGCATTCCAAGAGAGCTGTAGAATAAATGAGGAAGCTGAACTGGTTTCTCTTCAGATCTCAACGAGTTTTCATTTTTCGTCTTTCACAGTGTTTACTCTCTGCTTTGTATCTTGTTATTTTCAATTACTTTTTGTAAACACATTTTCTCCTCTAGCTTCTTTCTTAGCATTAGGGGACAGAGCTAAGACCTCAATTCAGGGCAAATTAGAATAAAAGGAAGCTTTTTTTATGATAGTGTAACCTGCTTAGCCTACTTACAGTGAGAAAGCAAAATGCAGAAAGGAAATGTCAATAGACAGTTAACAATGATCTGATCCTTTGTCTACCATTTAAGAACCTGGCAGCAAAAGGAGATCACTTAGGTCTTGGTAAGTTCCAGCGGGTGGTTCCACTTGGGCCTTTGTGAGGACTGTGGAAAAAACAGCTTAAAAACACCTGATTGCACTCTGCAGCATTAATTTCTGTCATTACCCCAGCGGTTTAGACACTGTCAAAGCTACGCACCCCAGTATGTGCTCAATACAGGGAGGTGGCCTGAAGCTGGCTGTCCAGACCAATGATCTTTGTGAGTTACCTTCACATGAACCCCAGGCTTTCCAGATGAGGCACGTTATGGGCCTACATGTGGCTGGCCAGTGCAATGTGGTTACATCAGGAACAGTGACCTAGCCCCACAAAAAGGTGACAGTAAATGATGGGGTTGAGACTGGACAGAGCAAGCCTCAGACACAGGCTGTTTAAATGGGCACTGGAAATCTCCACTTCTGTTTTTTTCTGCCAGTATACCATTCCCAGGGTTACTTTTGAACGACTCTGTGGCTATAGAGTGAGGCAGTTCAGGAACTAGTCCAACGACGAGTAAACCAGCAAAAAGAAAGAGAGACTATTATTTAGTGAGATCAAAGGTCCCCGCTCAGGTTCACTCTTCACCCCCTCCCTCTTGAATTTGTGTGCCCAAGAACGAGAATCAAAAGACAGAAATTTCTGCCGACATGCCAGTATATACATCTTAAGCCTCAGTTTAACTGAGCTAAAACTCTAGTTCCACATTTGTGAAAGGAGAATCTGTAAAAACAGTCTGAAAAGTATGTAATGGCATCTAAAGAGAAATTAAAATGGGTCTTTGATCAGATTAAAGATAGTGTTTTTACCAGCATGGAGTAACTTAGATTTGGGAACCTTTGCCCTGCAGACAGCTACGTCCAGCTACCTCATTGCTAAAAATCAGAAGGAATCCCTGAAGGACCATATTCCTCCTTAGAAGGAATATTTGAATTTTCAGCTATGTTAGCGTAAACTCAGCTGCAGACAGGATATAAATTTGATCATTACATTTAATCCTAACCTAGTATTAAATACAAATCACGATGAATGGGTGTATCCCAGAATAAGGGCATATACATTCTCCAGTTATCACAAGTATAAACGCCAGTTTATAAACACCTCACCTGTGGACAAGTGCTACATGGCTGAAGTCTTGCGTAGCTGTTTTTGAGTCAAGCAAGGACTCTCCTTGCAGCTCCATATACTCACTCTCCTCTTGTGCTGCCTCCCTTTTAGGTGTCCACGATTTGGACTGCTGCTCATGTTGGCCTCCCCCTCCAGCGCTGTGCTCCATTATGTGTGGGTTGTGCTGTGCTTCACAGGTGCCTGCAGAGAGCTTTGAAGGAGGCACTGAGCAAGAATAAGGCGCCAGGAAGATTTTCTTGCTTTGGAAATATTTGTATTTCCCTTGCTACCTATCTTAAAGAGCTGACATTGGCTGAACTCTTTAACATATTTTCTGCCTGAGACCATTCCCAGAACTCAGATGCTGTAGGCTAGACTAAGAGTTGGGATGAGGTAATTGACAGAGTGAGGTGGAGTTGTTCAGCCCTCTTCCCGTTACAAACAGTAAGTTAGTTATTTCTGTCGGGAGGACAGTTGAGATTCCCTGCACTCTGATGAGAATTCCCTCTTTTCCTGGTATTTTTAATAAGAGCTTTGACTTTTTAGAGAAAGTTCTTTCCGAGTCTGGGAAAAAAAAAAAAGAATCAGAAGTAAGGCCTCTGAAGGTTGATACTACATTTAAGGAACCTGACAGAGCTTTCATGACCCTTATTTGGGATGGCATAAGCTCATTACAGGGTATGTTTCACTTTTAATTTGCAGCAAGACAAAATAACCTTTAATTCCTGTCCTCTTGCATTCAAATATAGGATATGAGCAGACTAACCAGGAAAGTTTCTTTCCCCATTTCATGGACACCATTGGCACATGCAATAGAAAAAAAACAAATGTAGCTGGCTATTTAAGGTCATCTATGAACTATTAATTAGGAACAAGAGCTACATCAGAACTGAGACTCTGGCTTTTTCTACCTTTTGGGATAGAAACATCATAGCTATCTATTTTACTGTGTTTCTGATTAATTAAGCAGTAATGAAAACAAGTACATACTATTAAAAATGTGCATTTTGTACATTTGTACATAAATCTGTGTAGTGTGTTGTATGTACATATGTACAGTATACACATATAGTACGTACATATGTACAGTATGTACATAAAATGTACAATTGCACATAAAATGGACAATAGGAGTTAAAAAAAAAAACCTTCTATAAAAAGAATGCCAGGAGAGAAACTAATGTGAACATTTATGATTCTGGAGTTCAGATTCAACTTATTTTAATGCTTACAAGTTTTGCTCTCACTTGCTGTTAATTTTTCAGCTTCTGTCCTTGAGCACTGACTTTTATAAACAAAAGCTCTCATTACCTCTCCTTCTGGCTCCAAGTTATTTCTAATCTTTCATTCACACAAACAGAGCTATCCAGCTACAAGTAAGTGCTTATTTCTATTTATCTCACTTCTTGATGACATTTTTCCATTCATTGTAATCAGTGCATTCCATCCTAATGTATCTTCTGTGCAGATGCTTATTCACCAGTTACATCCTCAAGCTCTTTATCATAACTAATGAAAATATGAAGTGTGAGCTCATCAAAACACACAAGGGAGCATGGGCAATAGCATGCACTCTGAACCTGATAGATTGTCCAGCTAAGTGTTACAACTGGGCTCTCCACCACTTTCCTGGGAATGGTCTCAGCAGGGAGGTCAGCTCTGGTGTCATCTGCCTTTCAGGTTGTTACAACTTCTTTTTGCAAGCTACTGCCTCTCTTGAGATGCCAGCAAAGTAGCACCCTGTTCTGTGTAAAGCAAAATCAGCTCCTTTATTCCAAAGTTTAAACTGTTAGTTGGAACAGAGTAATTTCTTGCCGTATTTATACATAATAAAAATGTTAAAACAATGCAGTTTTCTTTGTGGTGGTCAGAAAGAAGACAATAGGGGAAAGTGGGAGAAAAGGGTTCTAAATCTGCACTTCTCCCTCCTCAAGAAATTATACCTATGATTTACTTATTGATTAATGCTCCTGTTTCTGATAATTTTCAGCTAGAAGCTCTCAGGAGTAAGATCACTCTCAGTCTCTCTTCCTCCTCCTCTTGCTGACAATTAGCATGACTCAGTCTACAAAGCATCAGCAGTGTCAATGACTCAGCCGTGTGACACGTGCTCCATCAGTCCATCTAGGCGTGATTTAAAAAAGAAACAAATACAAGGTTTTTGTGCTGTGGGAAGACAGCTCCTTCAATTTTATAAAAATAAAACATTCCGTCCAACCACCCACAGAAGGAAGTGACTTCACGCAGCTGACCACTTAGCTGCTGCCCTAGTAATTGTCAATATATTTTGTTTCTTTCCAGCAGGTCAAAAAAGCATTTTTCCTTTTGGTTCACATATAATTTGAAAGAACTCGTATCCTGAGTTTAAGGTATATTTTTCAAAAAACAATTCATATGAAGCTTGTAGGTACTTGCCTCATTCAGTCTATAGCCTCTTAAGTACAGAGAATGCCGTTCCCACTGCTAAAGCCACTGAGTGAACTCCAACTGGAGACCAGGCACTTTTGTCATTCTTTCTCTCCTGAACAAAGTATTGTGCAGCATGTGTTCCGTATCAGGAGGTGCTTAGAAAGACGCTCCAAAGACAGAGGAGATTTTATGTTGTTTATGAAGTTATACATTATGTATAGGGGATAATTTATACATGAAGAGAGTAAATCTATTTTCAGTCCACAGCTATCATTCTCAGTATACTGTGGAGTGAAGCTGTTTCCGGCAGTGCTGATCTCAACCATGTGTCAAAAGCTTCCTTGATCACTCACCGAGTTCCAGTTACCAAAACTTTCTCCTCTGAACACATAAAGGATGTGGCTTATAGTGGTATTTTCCATCCTTTGCTTTCTTTCCAGTAAATAAATCTAATTTAATGTTTTAAATAGAGGTTCTGGGTTATTTTATTTACAGAGTGAGTCTTAAGGAACATTCCCCAGACGTGTCCCTTTTTTTTCCTGAGTGAATGCAGAGGTTCTGCTGATATTTGTTAGGTGTGGATATCTTTGGAGGTGACTATTTATTGTCAGCAGGTACTAAACACCACTGACAGTCTGAAAGTTTAGTAAAATAGCCAATATATTCACAACAGCAGTATCCCGCCTGAGGGGAACCACAAGCAGCATAAAACAGGCAGTCTAAGAGTCTTCTGATAGTCTAGTCTAACAAATATCACTTATGCAGTATATTTCAACTTCAAGGTGATCTAGTTAATGAATCCTTAAATTTTACTCTGGCAGCAATGCAGAAAGCTGGAGCTCCATGACACTGAGTTGATTAGAGCTATCTTTTCTATTTTTAATGAGATATATACTAACACAGGGAGCTTACTGCAGAATCAGTGTCCTGGGAACAATCTGCAGGCCATGCGCTTGTGCTACACAGAAGGGGAAACATGGAGCAAGTCTGTACTTTAACTGTTCGTTGTATGTCTTACAGTGGTGTTTTGGACAGTGGGAACTGTAGAGAATTTAGGAGTCGTCAGGTGTTAGCCTAACCTGTGTTGTCGGGTTACCTGCATCTGGGTAACACAGAGGGGCTACACAATACAAAGCAGGTTAATTAGAAGTCTGACATTGACTGCAGCAGGCTTTGCCTGACTCCTTGGCTCTGAGTGATTACTGAACAACAAACATGCCAAACTGTGATTCACGTCTCACTGTACAAACCACTACACCAAAATAAGAGATAGGCCTTGCAGCATTTAGAGTCTACTCTACACCTTTGAATTGTGGTACATATTTTATTTACATCTTTCAGTATGTGCTTTTTCTCCTGTTTTAGTATTACTTGCTAAACATTTTTCTGTAAAATAAGCTGATTTATAACTTTACTTCCAACATTCTTCAGTTTAGTATCTATTTGATGTTTGCTCAGAAGTTATCCAGACAAGAAAGAAATCCCAGTGTTTGAATCATTTTACCTGGAGTACCAGAAGCAATGGGATAATCAAAGAGAGATGACAACCATGATGTACATTTACAATAGGGGAAAAAAAATGCTATCTGCTACGGTGTCAGCAATTCCCATCTTGCTAGTATGTACAATTTTCTAGTGAAAGGGTTTCAAAAAACAAAGGATTCTGTCATCTGGCACCAATGCCCACAGCAACAAGTTCATAGACCTGACTGGC
Source organism: Burhinus oedicnemus (assembly GCA_008921705.1). Lineage (NCBI taxonomy): Eukaryota > Metazoa > Chordata > Aves > Charadriiformes > Burhinidae > Burhinus > Burhinus oedicnemus. The sequence goes on from VFFE01006867.1 coordinate 179,668, forward strand.
TTCTCAGGGCACTAGCATTTCTGAAATACAGTTCAAAATATTGTAATAGTGAATTACATGATTTAATGAAATAATCTGATTCTAAACGTAAGAATTTCTGAGTAAATTAAAGCTTCATGTAGAATCTGCTCATGAATTGAAGCTTTATTTGGAATCTGATCACAATTTATAGTTTGGATTATTTCCTCCCACTGGATTTGGCAAGGGCTATACTTGTGTAATAGCATATTAGACTATTTAGATCTGAAATGAATCATCAACATCCTGTAGACGCTTACAGTGTAACACAAGTGGGTTTTGTACAGTGTAGCAATAAAGCAAAGGCTTTTAAGAAGTCCGTTGTGTGCTGAACTGCATCATCCTCACTGCTTTCTAAAGATCTATGATCTCAGGAAATACAATCTATAAAATTCTACTGCTGTAAAATTACTTATCTGTTGTATCCTGTACAAGCAATTTTAAAATATGTGTTTAGTCACGGTATAAAGTTAGTTGCAGCCAGAGTATTCAGATAAATGACGCTGAAGTTAAATCTTAGCTGTCCAGCTCTCATGTGAGACCTTCCCTTCCAGGAAAAGGACCCTGAAGAAGGACTAAAGATTTATGACTAGATACAGCTGGGAAAGGAGAGAGAGACTGACACACCACCTCCCTCAGCCAACAAGCCCGCCCAAAAGTTTAGGCAATGTGCGTTGTCTGCACAGTTTCAGAGTGTTCTCTCTGGAGAACACTTAACTGTAGTACTTCTCGCTGTCGGGGAGAGTTGAAAGGTGAAGAGGTGTCTTATTGCCAAAAGATTGCGTGAGGAAATAGGTGCTTCGAGGTCAGGTTCGGCTTGAATGCCAAGGAATCTGTGAACATTGGGACATGACGCTCTAGCTTCTCTGAGGGACTTACTGACAGGAAGAGATGTGAAGAAAATCTTGTGATAGCTACAAGAGTTTTCTTTCTTCCCGGGAAAGGGCAATCCGGCTCACGAGAAACACTGAAGCTTTCTTCTCGAAAGAGAAGAACAAACCGGCTCGAAAAAAACTAAAAACCTAACTGTAAAAAAATCAAATAAGGTTTCCCCTTTCCCTCAAAGCCCGCTACTGTGCCAGCGCCCCGCTGAGCGCCGCCCCGCCCCAGAGCGGCCGAGCGAGCCCCGACCGTCCCAGCGGCCCGCCGAGGGTCTCCCACCCCCCCTCACAGATGTAAAGCCGCGCCTCACGCCGTTACCGAGGTAAAACAAGCCACACAGGAACTTTACCCTGCTTCCCGCAGGCCCGATGGGCCTTTATTTCCAGCCGGGGCCGAGGAGGCCGCCACCCACCGCGCTGAGGGGGCACCCCGCACCGTATATGTCCCTATTGAGCGCATGGCCGGTTACCGTATATACCCATATGTCGAGCAGCGCGGGAAGGACGTTCCCGGAAGGAGGCGTTACCGTATTTACCGCCACTGACGCACCGCCGCGTTTCGGGACGTGAAGCACAACACGTGCTCCCGTAATGCCTCTCATACAAGCGGCACGCCGGGCAGCGCATGCGCTGTTAGGCGGCGGGGGCGGGAGCGCGACCCGGTGGGGTGAGGAGGAGCGGCCGGGTCCCGCCTCCTTCCCGCGGCTCTCGGTGCCGGCGAGGCCTGCCCTGGGCCTGATTTCGCCGGCCGGGAGCGTGGAGCCATGGCGCAGCGGAGGGCGGCGGACCGCGGGCCTTGCCAAGGGGTGGCGGAGAGCGCCAGGCACCAGCGGCAGCTTCTAGAAGGTGCCGGGGGTTCGGGCGGCGGGAGCGCGCGACCTCGTCCCGCTAACGGTCAACCGCCCGCCCAACCGCCCGCGGGGGCCGGGAGGGGGCGGGGTGAGGCGTGCCGCCGTCGCGGGCCCTGTCAGCCGCTACCCGCCGTAGGGCCGGGGGCCGAAGCGGGGCAGCAGCCCGCCCCAGGGGCACGCTGATGAGGAAACGCGCGTGGGTTCGTGTGTGAGTGTTATTCCACTGTCGGCACGACTGCAGTGCAAAAGGTGGTGGTGGCAGAAAGTGCAGTTCGTTGTAGCTTCCTTTTTCGTCCTCTAAGTTGTTTGTGTTTTGGTTTTTTTTTTTTAAGTTATTTCTATTTTTTCTCTGGAGAAGATGTCATTAAAATAACCGCCTGTGAGGTATTCATGCTTATGACTGCTATATGGATGCTACCTTCTGCCCTTTTGGCCTTAGCAGAGCCAGTGCGCACCTGTGGGATCACACTGACCTTAAAGCGAGTAAAATTGCCAGCTCGCCCAGCCGGCTCTGTTTCATCCCTGGGTTTCGTCATCCTTTCGCTGTGTTTCGCAACACTGAGGTGGCAGGGCAACCCGCTCGAATGTTGTGCGTTGGCATTGTGGTCATGCCACCGGCATCTACAAATAAAAATACAGCCTTGGCATTTTTTTTGTGTTCTTCACAGGTGACCAAAATTGATGCTCCCTGCAAAGTTGTGCTAACCTAGCAGTATCTGAGGCAAGCGTGTTTTAATACATGCACACATACGTACCCTAGTGTGGATGCAGAGATCTCATTGTTTATTTCTCTGTTTAAAATTCTTTGTGCTAATGGCTGCATTTGTGTTAATTAGTGTATTGCATATATATGGTCATATAGGTAAGAATTTAAAGTATAGAAGAGGCCTAAAATGCAATTGTATCACTTAGCGTACTCCCATTACTTCCTTTACACAAGAATTTAAAGGCTAACAAAAACTTACATAAATATATCCAAGAAAAGTCTTTATATGAGTGTAAAATTTGTGTAATTCCCAAGTCTGAGATCTGTAATCTTTATATCCCAGGCTCGTGTGTGTGTTTACATATGTTTTTGTCCTGATGAGTGTGTCTCACCTGACTGGCTAGTGGCTGTGCGCGGTGTTCTTTCTTAGGAGAGGAAAAAAAAAAAGTGTTAATGAGCCTGTTTCAAAGTTGCATTCTTGATACTGAAGATTTAACTTCACGTTAAATTTCTAGTTAACTAGACTGGCAAAAGATTTCTGGCAAAAAGGAAAAAATAAGTATGGCTTACTTTGTTTTGCTCTGTTTTTCTTTACAAATTTATTTATTAATTGAGGCTTACATTATTACAGATCATACAAGTTGACTTCTATGGAATGTTTGCCAGTGTAAGAACTTCGGATTTGTTTGAAAGCTTTCAGGGAATGTGAGCAGTGTGTTTTATATGTTATAGAAAGCATTGGAGGGAAGATTATGTCCACAGAGAGCTTACTTTAACATTTTCTTATAGTATGCATTTGAAATCTGTTGTAAGATGTGAGGGTTTTCTTGGTGGTGGTGTGGTTTGGTTTTTTTAAACTTTGTTTTTGTTTAATTTCAGGGAAAGCTCAGGCAGAAGGTGGATCAGCTCGGACATCACTTCTTATTTTAGTGTCCATCTTCTTATCCGCTGCTTTCCTTATGTTCCTGGTATATAAAAATTTCCCACAACTTAGTGAGTAAGTATGTCAGGAAAGATTAATTTATTTGCTTTTCATTCAGCATCAAATTGTAGAGGAGCCTACATGGGGTTAAGTGACTTTTAAACTGACAACAGTTAATTATAGACATAACCTTATTTTTTTTAAAAGGGAATTTGAGTTTATAACCTAGAATGTCAGGATACAAAGCTTAATATTGGAATACTAACTGGTAGGATCTGTGTAAACAGAGTTGTACTTGACCTAGGGTTTCTGTTGCACATTTGAGATACTGTGTTTTGAAATGTTACCCCCTGTCACGTTAGCAATGGTAACTCTCTGTGTTCTTAACCTTCTTCAGTTGAGAGCAAAGACATGCTTGGTTAGGGCTAGGTTTATTTTAAAATTCCTTGTGCATTGGTATAACTGGAGGCTGTCATCGGAAGGGGACATCCTTCTTCCTTCGTATCTAAGCTTCGTGTTGTCTTATTCTCCTTTTTGTTGCATCTAGTACTCATGTTGGGAAGGTAGATAGTGTGACAAGATGGAAGTCTGCTTGTCTGACAACTTTCTTTTTTTCTTTTAGTAGTTAATTTTCTGTCTGATTAACTTGCTCAACAAGTTCAGTTTGCAACAGTCCAATCACTAAGTCTGATACAGAGGAGGAGAGGACACTCAACTGTGCTGCCCAGGGTTGCACCAGATTAAGGTGTGACATGAGATTTTGCTCTTAAAGCTTTGTTTGTTTGTGAGGTAAAGCTCTGCCGCTCTTGCTGCACTTCAAATGTTATGACCCTAGTGTTGAGGCAGTTACAGTTCTTTTTGGCTGAAACGTTGACCACTCTTCAGTTGCCAAGGTTTGGTTTGAGTAATTGTTTCTTTTTGATGAGTACTTGGTAAGAAAAAAAAAAAAACCAACCTAGAAATGATGCAGATTACTGTAATGAATAAAAAAAATGCTTTGAAAATATCTAAAATGGAGAATTTTCTAATACAAAAACCACTGTAAATATCAAGTATTCCTCTGAGATCATTATCACAACAATAATCATGGTTTGCTGAGGTTGTAGTTTAGTGATGTAGTGTATCTAATTATCTATATATTCAGCAAGTGATTTTACTATACTGTTTGATTATATTTACCACCATTCCTGCTTTTTTTTTTTCTTTTTTTTTCCAGAGAAGAAAGAGAATGTATAAAGGTTCCTAGAGATATGGATGATGCAAAGGCCTTGGGAAAAGTCTTGTCCAAATATAAGGACACATTTTATGTTCAAGTGTTAGTGGCTTATTTTGCCACATATGTTTTGTATCCTTTTTCTCATATAAAGGGGTGGTTTTGATGTAGTCATATTTCTCTGAAAAAGAAGTGACAAGTACAAACTTACAAATTCTTGATCACGGGTGAAGGCGGCTAACATACCTACGTTTCACAGAATTACAGGGGTTGGAAGGGACCTCTGGAGATCATCTGGTCCAACCCCCCTGCCAGAGCAGGGACACCTAAAGCAGGTTGCACAGGATGGCGTCCAGGCAGGTTTGGAATGTCTCCAGAGTCGGAGACTCCACCACCTCTCTGGGCAGCCTGTTCCAGTGCTCTGCCACCCTCAAAGGAAAGAAGTTCCTCCTCATGTTTAGATGGAACTTCCTATATTCAAGTTTGTGCCCATTACCTCTTGTCCTATCACTGGGCACCACTGCAAAAAGACTGGTCCCATCCTCCCGGCACCCTCCCTTTAAGTATTTATAGGCATTGATGAGATCCCCTCTTGAGTGTCCTCCAGACTAAAAAGACCCAAGTCCCTCAGCCTTTCCTCATAAGAAAGATGTTCCAGTCCCCTAATCATCTTTGTAGCCCTCTGCTGCACTCTCTCCAGCAGTTCCCTGTCCTTCTTGAACTGGAGAGCCCAGAACTGGACACAGTACTCCAGGTGCGGCCTCACCAGGGCAGAGTAGAGGGGGAGAATAACCTCCCGTGACCTGCTTGCCACACTCTTCTTGATGCACCCCAGGATGCCGTTGGCCTTCTTGGCCACAAGGGCACATTGCTGGCTCATGGTCATCCTGTTGCCACCAGGACTCCCAGGCCCCTTTCCACCGAGCTGCTTTCCAGCAGGTCAGCCCCTAACCTGTACTGGTGCGTGGGGTTATTCCTCTCCCAGGTGCAGTACCTTACACTTGCCCTTGTTGAACTTCATGAGGTTTCTCTCTGCCCAACTCTCCAGCCTGTCCAGGTCACGCTGAATGGCAGCACAGCCTTCCGGTGTGTCAGCCACCCCTCCCAGTGTTGTGTCATCAGCAAACTTGCTGAAGTTTGTTTATAAGTACACACAAATATTCCAAAATCTTTGAACTTAAGAACATTTCTTATCTGTTTCAGTATGCTTTTTGGACTGTAAGAAAGGATCGAGTAGACGAAAATCGATACATGCCTGTGTAGTAGTAAATGCTGTTGGGGGTTTGCATGCAGCTTCACCTTGACTGTGTCTGTTATGGACAATATTTTAGCTCTGATATTAGACTTGGTCTCATTTTGGTGTTATGCTAACTTTTTTTTAATTGCAAACTGAATTGCCAGTTAGGAGTTACTGTTGATTCTGAAGGAAAACTGACACTACTGCACTGTTCTTCCTTGAGACATTCAAAAGTGCCATATAAGGGTAATTTACAGAATATTTTACAGCATTTCTGAAGGAAAGTATTTTGAGCCTTCTTTCATTTCTGCAGTGCCTACATTCAGAAACCAAATCTCTGTTTCCTTTTAGAGAGAGCTAAATTTGTGAAGTACTTTCTGTGTAGGGAGACAAAAAGGCTACCTGTGTTCTGTGTTAACTTATTGTTCCGAAGTGCTGAATATATTAATTAATCATTAAACAAACTCTTAACTGGAACACTTAACTAAAGGTTAGTGACTTTTAAAAGCTGTATAAGAAGTCTGTTTCAGTCTAATGTAGGAGGCTTTTGTAACTCAGAGAAAAATCAGTGCTGAATGTGCCATTAGTAATTATCCTCTAGCTTGTTCTTTTTAAGTGTAGTTCGCAACTAATAGATTTATGAAGAAAATTAAAATGTTAGTTTATATATTAACAAGAAGTAGAACAGAATTGGCTGTTTATTGAACTACGAGAACAACTGATGTGACGACATTTACTGTCTCAACAATAGACTGTGATCAGTTGACAAGCATATCACAGTTACCTCAGAACCTTGACACTTGCTTAGAAAAAGCTGTACTGGTTGTAATGGACTTTAATATTAAAGGAAGATCATTTGGCTTTTTGATATTTCAGTCAATTCAACTCAGATAAAATAGTATGCAAATTTTTTTGCTTTGTAAGATTTCTATCCAAAGTGAGCAATACATCATAGTCTCAAGTATGCCTAGCAAGACTTTCGATCAACAGCCTGTTCACTTATGCTGCAGAAACTTCCTTAATTTTTGCCTTTTTGAAAAATTCTGACTGAAATTAGTGATCATGTATCCTAGTTAACTAGTGATTGCACCATGCCTATTTGTAAGGAAGTAGTAGTTGCCTTCATACATGTCAATCTTTCATGAAACTCATAGTAGTTATGGGCTCGGACAGGAGCTCTGTGAACTTTTCAGGGAGAATATCTGAAATATGCATATCTTTTGTCAACAGTGTAAAATCAGAAGTACGTGTTTCCTGCAATGTCACGATAAATCCCCAGTGTCAGCTGTAGCACAGATAAGAGAAAAATGTGGTACAGCTTTTATTATTTAGTGACTTATATTTGTATGTGTAATGGTGAGTCTACCCCTTGTTTCCCTGTGCTTGGGCTTCTTGTGCTACTCTGCAAATATATTTTGAAGTAGAGAGGCTATGTCTATTTATATTTATGCTTTTTCAAATTGTAATATGTACCTTGATGGCTTACAAAATTAAGAATTGGGTAGCTTTTTAATTTTTTTTTTTTTCTTAACGAAGATGCATCCAGCTTGCAAACATTTGCTATCCCTGGGTCTATATTTCTCAGTATCCTGTCAGGGTTTCTTTATCCCTTTCCGCTGGCCTTATTTCTTGTTTGTCTGGTAAGTATGGAAAATAGTTTGCAAGGGCATATATTTCTATCTGTTTCGAACCAAGCATCTAAACATCATACAACCAGGCATCGAAATAGCTTCCTGTTCGAAATGATCAGAGTCTGAGTGAAATAGGGGTATGAATGCATTCTCATTCAGCTCTGTTGTGAGAATAATGTTACCCACAAAATTCACTGGAGCATTGGGTAATGATCCAAAAAACTAAATTGTTTCTCCAAGTTTTCTTAATAATGGAGGCACCTGGGTGTGAATCAGCCAGAGTTTCTTTACTTTAAGTTTGTCTACCCTCCGCCAGAACCTGATTCTAATTTCAGTATGTGATTACTGCATCTTTGTTACCGCACTGCAAAACACATCTGTTTTTAAATGACTTAAATACCCAAGAAGCTTAATTTAAGATATGAAATGTTACGTTGTTTACAAGCTTCAAAAAATGTTATATGCAAAAGACAGAGTCATAATGAGCCTTACTACTTAAGAATGAGATAATTGAGTAGGCATGGAGGACCAAGTTCATGAACTTTCAAGTCTGAATGTCTTTAATGCCATTGTGCCCCTTACTTGCAAAGCTTTCGCTGTTCAAAATCTTAAAACTGCAGAAGCACTCAGTAGTAACGAATAAGTTATCAACATTATCTACTTTGAATGTTAAGATTGCTCTAAATGCCTTGGGAATAAAGGAGCCGTCTTGGGTCAACAACATTCTTGGGGAGTGTGTATATACCGCTGGAGGAGAGCCCTTCAGCCTCAATGGAGGGCCACATAGAAGCAGGCTCTATCCAGCTAGTGTAGTTAATAGGGATATAAGGATAAGGTTAATTAGAGTTTCTGCTCATTTGTGGTTTTTTTGTTTGTTTGTTTTTTTTAGTGCTCAGGACTTGGAGCTTCATTCTGCTATATGCTTTCATACCTAGTGGGACGTCCTGTTGTATACAGATACTTAACAGAAAAAGCAGTAAAATGGTCAGAACAGGTAAAGTTTCTAGAGATGTTCTAACTTATGATAGAAAATGTATGTTGGAATAGCATGGAAAACTAGGGGGTCCTGTGCTCATGTATCTAGTTAAAAAGACAGGATTCTGACTCCTTTCTGACACTGTAGTTACTTTCTCTGAGTGTTTTTAAACAGTGGGGAGTATTCCTGGTTTCATAGTATTTCCTGTGAGGAAGCTGTTTTACCTAAGAAGTATTTGCAACTGATAACCCCCCTGGTTTAGCTAATGTCAATAGGAAACCTCTTCAGTTTCAATTTAAAGTAATGGCTCTCTAAGAATCAGAGCTAACGAAAGCTGTTGTGTTTTTTATAGGGGAAGAAAACCCATAGCTGTATGTCTGATTGTAAAACCCTAATTTGAAGATGTTATTGTGGTTGGAGTATTTAGAAACTTTCTCTTACAGTATCTGGTAACATTCGTTTCAGCAAGTGTTAATCGTCAGATGAAGTTAAAGATTTTGCAACACAAAATCATAGTGTGATTAGTGTTTGACCTCATGTCTCTTGCTTTGATACTCTGAAACACATTCAACCAGAATTTTTTTTTGGCAAGTATGAAGCATAACTTACTACTGTACTCTGTTCAAGATGTTTGAATCAAGTAAAAATACTTTAAGCTTGTTCTTCGTTAGGTAAGATGTGGTGTCCTGCACAATTGACCTTATTGAATAATGTAGTAGTATTTTGACTCTTTACCCAAGTAAATCTTAGTATTGCAGTATAACCTTGAGGCTCCTTTCTGAGTGGCAGTGGTTACTATTTCCATTAATAGAACTGGATATGTGATTTAAAATTACGTAGTTACGTGTGCAGCTAATACCTCACTGTTTCCAGGTTAACTGGACTATACTATGCTTGCATTTTGAGGGCTAAGGCATTTTATGTGCAGGATTTATCAATGTTTACATATTTGTCCTTTGCTAAGATTAAAAAAAACCCCCACAGTGGTATTACTGAACAATAGCAGGGGTACTGACTTCAGTGTTGCAGTTAAAGCTAAAGTTGTGGGGGCGAAAAACAGGGTTGTGACTGGTGTGAGTTGCTATGTGAGATTTCAGGTGGAATTGCAGTCAGACCAGCTTTGGTTTCAACTGTTTGGGGCCAGATGACCATGTTTAGGCTTAGGTTTAGTGAAGGTCTGCCAGGATAGGCCAGAAGTGATGGATGGTTTGCTACCCATATAACTTGGTTGGAGGTTACAGTTCTTGTTTGAAAGGGCTGATGTGCTAAAGCCAGGCTGGAAGGAGAAGAGACTTTCATGTAGTACTAGGGTGAGGAGCTGGGCTAGACTTGAGAATATGATTAAGAGTGTAAATAAAGTTGGGGCTATTGTAGTTGCTCCTGGGTAAATGTTAATGCTAGATAGGTTTTGCAGCTGTGTTGGCAGCAGCCACCTGATGAACTTCAGAGCCATGACCTGGGTAAGCTTCCAAGCGAGGAATATAGCTGTGTTTCAAGTTTGATGATGAGTTAGGACAGAATGGGTTGAGGAAGAAACTTCATTGCTAGTTCCTGCAAAAGCTTTAGGAATAGGATGACAAACTGGCTGTGTTGATTGGGCTACAGTTAGACAGGCAGAGGTTGCTGTGCTAAAGCTAGGGTTAGGCCTGCTGCTGTGCCGAATTACTTGTTTGCTGTTTAAAGTGGCTGATTCAGACACATCATCACCATGCTCTGCCACAGACTGGTATTTCCAGACTAACTTCAGTACTATTTAACAGGTGATTCACTGATGACTCTTCTTGAGTCACTTATTGTTTGACTGATTTTTATGTTTCCAACTTGTAAATTCTACAAAAGATACACAAAAAAACCCCTAACAAACCTCTAGTAGTAAAATCATTGTGTATTTTCAAGGCACTGAAATTTACTGAATTTTTTTGTTTTTGTTTTGGCAGGTTGAAAGACACAGAGAACACCTCATTAACTACATAATATTTTTGAGAATAACACCTTTTCTTCCCAACTGGTTTATCAATATAACATCTCCTGTAATTAATGTGCCATTGAAAGTATTTTTCATTGGCACTTTTCTAGGTAAGAATTCTGGCTAGTGAACTGCAGTTTGGGGGTAGCCAGAAGAAAGGGTACTAGTTGCTTCTCTCTGTATGCGTTGTTCAGCAGAGATCACCACCTGCTGGACAGCTGAAAGACTGCACAAGAATGTTGTTTCTGTACTTTTCGATGTGTGGAGCTTATAGCATCGAAAGATTTTTAGTAGTCAGGATTATTCTGATATACTGGATCAGAGGTAATGAACCCAGGCTAATTACTTGCTTAAGGAAGCATACGTTATATGAACACTTTATTAGTAACTTTGTGTTCCATTCCATTACTGTAATACTTTTGTGGACTTCAATAAACTCCTGTTTCAAGCTCAGCATAATTGTGGGAGGATGTATGTAACTTTGATCTGAAGGATTGTTTCTCCCCTTCCCACTCCATTTTGTTCATCATAATATATCTTCCCAGGAGTGAATTCATAATTTAACTAAGGTAGTGCTAAACACTTTAATTTTGTAATTGGCATATTTTTGCAAATACTTTTTAATCTGGTTAGGAACAATCCATATTTTTCCTTTGTGAACTTAAATAAAATCCATTTGTAGAGAGACAACTTGAAATCTGCAGAGTCTAAAGAGCAGATATTTTCTTGGTCTTCTGTGTTTGAGTTGGTGTTAAAAATACTAAAAATGACATAAACCCAGTTCTTTTGATAAGGTTTTTTGTCTTTGAATTTTGTATTTACACCCCTTTAAAAAAAAAAAAAGTACAAGGCAACAAAGTCTGAAATTTTTGGTGTTAAAAGTTGGATGACTAATTTATGATTTTTTTTTTCCATTTTTTCACCCTAACATGCTGGTTTTTCTTCCTTTGCCATCCTACCCTTCTAATTCCCTGCTCCAGGTGTGGCACCACCATCTTTTGTAGCCATTAAGGCAGGAACAACGTTGTACCAACTTACAACAGCAGGGGAAGCTGTTTCCTGGAACTCTGTTTTTGTTCTCATGATTCTAGCCATTCTCTCCATCCTACCAGCTGTCTTCCAGAAGAAGCTGAAGCAGAAGTTTGAATAAGGATCGAACTGGACCAGAATTTCCCATACTTCATCTCAGGATCAGCACTTCTGATATTTGTATATTTGCTTTTCTATTGTATCTTAAGCAATTAAAGGGGAGGCTTGTAGTTGATAAGAATGTCTTTAAATGAACATGTGACCTAAAACTGAAGGAAATGTGTTCAGAAATGTACTGCATATAGTTTTGTAACCAAACCATCAGTGTTTTACTTTGGGAAGGTACGTGTTTGGCCCTCAGGATGAGGGAAGCGAAAACACAGATGTAACATTTTGCTCTGATTACATGCAGAGCAAAAATTTAATGTAGACATAAACTACAGATAATGCTTTGTAAAACTTGCAGGAAAAAAAACTTAATTATTCAGTCCAATTTTGTAACATTCTCTGTAGGCTTGCATGTGATCTGGTCTGAGTATGTTTCTCATCAACAATATTTCTCTTCTTTTTTTGCCTTTGGGAGTTCCAAAATAATAGCATAATATAATAACGGTGCTCACTCAGAAGCAAAGGTTTTTTGCAGTGCTTTAACTACAATGATATTCTCATCCTGATTGTTTACTTCTATTTATTAGTGCTGTGTGATTTAAATACTTGAACCTACATCTGCTTTACTAACTGGATTAACAAAGGCAACGTGTCACATCGTTCCCTCTTGTCCTCTGTAAAATTTTATTCTGGGAGAGGATATAGGAAGGGAGGGAGCAGATGAGAATTTTTATTATGGGTGGCTGATGATTTTGAAGTTCTAATTTCAGTTTTTTTAACGTTGATTATTTTGCCAATATTTCACTTGTCCTGCCAATTTAAGAAAATGATCGTATGATTATATAAAACTTTCAGTTCTTAAGTGATTTAAAAATGTTTAAGTTGAAGCAGTGTAATATTACCATTTCTCAAGCAATATGTAAAGAGTACAAAATTTTCCATTGCAGCTCAATTCGCTAGAAATGTCAGGTACACAAATTGGTGCAGTTCTTATTAAAGAGCTGATTCCAAATAACATTCAAAGCATCACGTAACAGAAGTCTCTTACGTCAGTGTATATACAATTGAATGGATGATTCCATTGTCTGGTAAATCAGTAACTGGCAATGGGCAACCAGCTGTGATTCACCTTTAAGTAGAAGTATATATATTCACTCGGTAAGGTATATGATACCTCCCCTTATATGCTTATAACTGTTGTAGTTGGTTGTATTGTCAGTGGAATCCCATAAAATGAGGCCCTGATCAGCAAGGAACTGGGGTGTGCATTTAAGTTTTACCCTACTGAAACTAGTGCTGCTTATATGCTTTAAGTTGGTGCCCCTGAAGTATCTTGCTGAAACGGGACTTGAGACGTTAGCATATGTTCTAATTCAAGGGTTTATTTGTCTATATCCTCATGTTAACTCATCATATAATAGATCATTGGGATGTAAGAGAACAGTTTTACAAATGTGATAATGTGAAAGGTACTGGTACCTTTAATGAGTTTTTTTCTTTTTGTAACATAATGTTGACTCCTTCATTTCATCACAGTATTACCTGTAAATATACAGTAAATATTATTGATACACTATTTGTCTTTTATTTAAATCCGGACTGCAGAGTAAATAGTATTTTTTACATAAATAGATAAAAGAATTCATATCACTTCTGTTTGCAAGTTTATTGGAAGATCATTTAGCTTCAGTAATTTTTTTATTATTTAGAATTTACTCTAAAAGTGTACTTTATTGGCATTTAAAACTGAACAGTGATTATTTTTATTGCTGCAGTTCTAATCTTGGAGGTCATCTACCCAGGGGATTTATTCCATAGTAAACTTGAGTGGGAATTTAGCTGTTGTGAGCAAGTGTCCCCTGGCCCTATTGAGTATGAAGGTGCTGTAGACTTACAGCCTACTTTTCTGCATAGTTAATTTTTCATGCAGATGTACTCTCGGAATAAATTAGCTCCTATTTATTGTCTAGTGGCTTTTCTCAAAATTTTTCTTCATTTCTGGTCAACAACAGATGCTGTCGTAAAATCCCTTCTATATAAAATCCCTGTATAAAGCTTAACATTTTCATGGAACCTTGACACTAAAGAAGGAACTGAGCTATGTTTCAATTTAATGTGAATCATGCTATTGCTTGGCATTTTCACCGAGTTATATTTCACTGTAGATGGGATCAGGCTATGTTACTGCAAAACCTGTTGTGTTTCAGCCATAGGCTGGGTTCCCATCACAGTGACTAAAAGCCTTAAGACCTTAAAAAGGTTTAAAATAAGGTTCTTTCCTTTTGTGAAACCTTAGTGGTTTTTTTTAACTTGTCCCTTCTGTGTTTATCTTCAGCTGCCAACGGCCTCAGGCAGTTTCCTACCCCATGAAGACTACTTCTGAGGCTTGTGAAGAATAAGGAAGGCCTTGTGAAAAAGGCAAAAAAGCACTGTGCTGTCAGATACTGTACTAGCCTACTCTTTCCTTTAAGGAATCCAACAAGAGATGCAAGAGATAGCCATAACATTTTGACAGGAAAACAGTGGCTATCGTGAAACAAACTGGGAAATCGGGAAGATGAAGCTTTTTTTTTTAATTGCAAGGAATTTTGAGCTGTTAGGCTACCTGTTTATCTTTCAGAATTTTTTGTGATACCTGCATGACATCATTATTAAATGTCTCTTGCCATTTGATAATAAAGCTATTATATAAAACATGAAACATTGTATTTTTGAGTGCAACAAAGCATGCTGAACTTCTCACTAAGCTTAATTTTTTTATTAATCTGTTTAAAAGGGATGAGTTCTTCCTAAATGGTATTTTTAATGACTGATTAAAAATTAAACTGAGCTGATCACATCTGTAGATGAGATTCATTCTGTTTCTACCTTTATTTCAGAACATGTAGGTAAACTTGACTTCCTTTTCTATCTGAAATTAATTTCTCATAGTAATTTTGCAAAGTTTTTATATTTTGCACTGGAAGGCAATTGGGTCTAACTTGTTTCATCTAAGAAACATTTGTGTAATTTGCTCTTTTTTTTTGCATGAATTCCTGTTGGAAGGCTCATGTGCTAAAGTTGTTACAGCTTCATTCACCTTCCCGTAATAGTCTGTTATGTGCAGTTTATGGAATACTTTTTTTTGCCTTGTATAGAAAACTGATGCTGGAAGCTTGCTGAAAGGTTGAGACAAAAGAAGTAAAAGATAAAAAATGAGAAGTCTTTCTTCAAAATGTTGGTGAACTATGCTATTATACAAAGTCAAAACATGGGGTTTGTTGGCAGGTAACTTTGAAGATTTTTGCATATTGTTCCTGAGAATATTCATCGTGTATAGTTTCTGTGATAACCTAGTTTTAGGATCGTAACTAAAATGCGGTGTGGATTGCTGTGCTTTGTGTTAGAGCTGAAGTATGCTCCCTGCCTCATGCCATGTACTTTACTCTGGATTAAGCTGAACCACCAGCAGAATCGATTCAATTGGGTACCTGATCAAGGACTGAAACACCCCGCAGCTACTGCAGGTACGCTTCTACAAGTGTAAGGACTAACTGAAATAGATGCCTTTGTGAGAGCTGTTGCGACAGGCAGGGGCGTTGGAATGAGATGATCTCCAAGATCACTTCCAAGCTAAACCATTCTATCTCTGGTGTTTTGCACTAGAAATACATTAAAAAGGAACAAAACAGGAAATGCATTTCTTTCTGTTTCTTAATCACATTTTTTTTCTTTCATTCTTCTAAGTAGTAACAGTGGAGTAATAACTCTGGGAATTGTGGGAGCTAAAGCACTAAGAATCGTACCTTCTAGTCAAATTCCTCCATTCAAAATTAGGTTCAGCACAGTGAACAAATCCTGTCCCAGGAATGCCATGAGAGTGCCTGTCCATTCCTTAGCACCTGCTACAGTACCAGAAAGGTGAAGTCTAATGAACTGTTTTTCACAATGTGGGACAGTCTGTTTTGCAAGATTACAAAATAGGA
The DNA here is from genome assembly GCA_008921705.1 of Burhinus oedicnemus. Taxonomy (NCBI): domain Eukaryota; kingdom Metazoa; phylum Chordata; class Aves; order Charadriiformes; family Burhinidae; genus Burhinus; species Burhinus oedicnemus. The sequence continues at coordinate 195,171 of VFFE01006867.1, forward strand.
GGATTTTTTTTTCCCTTCAGAAGGCTGAAAAGAATATAGGTCAAATTATAGAAAACTTTCCTTCTGTCATAAATAGTGTGAGGTTTATGAACTATATATTTTAGTATGACAGTGTTAAGAGGGAAATGAAAGAAATTTTGACAGGAGAGCGGGATCCAGAGCAAGCTTTTCAAATTTTCTTTAAAGAGAAGTCAGTTATTCTGATTATAAGCAATTAATGTCTTGCAATGACACACATTTCTATCTAACTCTCAGCTGCTGGCTTTATAGCTCCAGGTCACCCAAACTGAAAAAAGTTAAGGCTTTTTAATAATGGCAATTAATATGAATAAGAGCATAATATGTTTACTAATACACTGTAACTTCCCATTCTTAAAAATATTCCACCTAGTCTAATAATTCATGTTTTATTTTATAGTACACAAGGAAGAATGTGGGTCTGGATTATGAGAGCTAAGATCAATGACTGGTGTATAACTATGCGAGAGGCCTCATAAAAGCTCCTTTCTATAGTTAATCTTCAAAACAGAGGATTCTGCTTCTGCATATCTCTAGGACTTCAATGATATCTTCATAGCCTTAAAAGGTTAGTAGACAGAATGTTAGTAGGCTCTGGAGAGGAGTGGAAGTGCCACAGTGGGAAATAGCTTTTAAAATTCTCCATCGGAATTAAGATCTAATGTTACGGTCATAACTTCTGATTTTTTTCTTTCACAACCTAGCCCTTGTATCCAGTAATCTGGAATTTACAACGTTTACTGTACTTGGAAGAATTCTATGCCATGAAAAAGTGTTTTGAGCAGATCACCAAGTCATTCTTAGATTTGACTGTTTGTTCTGTGTGAAAATGATTTCTCATAGGGAATATCCCCGGGGCAGGGGTTGGAAGGGCAGAGGCCAGTTGGCCTGTCCACTGTCTCCAGCGAGGGAACAGGGCAGGCTGGGGGCAGCCTCAACCAAGAGTCTCGATCATCAAGCAAGTCTGTAGTGATGAGGCAGGTCTGAGGTGAAGCCAGAAATGCAAATCAGCAACACAAGGTCAGGATTGGGCCCAATAAGGGTAACCAGGGTCTGACGCAGCCCAGCAGCCTGACTTAAATGGACCCATTGTCAATAGGGTTGAGACCCAAGCTGAGGCTGGTCAGGGCCACTAAGGCCTATTAGTGCCTTCAGGACCCTCTTAAAGGCAGTTTCTATCTTGATACGATGACTTTGATGGAACTTACCCTGAATTATATCCTCTAATACTCTCTCATTCTCCTCCAGTGTTAAGGGAGATCCTAGATGCTCAGTCTGAATACTAAAAAATTTATTAAGCAGATACAGTGAAACAGACATTTGGATACCCAAGCTGCCTGTGTGGATCTAGCTCAACATCTCAAGTAGAACACTAGGCCAGACAGCCACAAGTCTTCAAATCAGACCTCAGACTTAACCAATGTGTGACCTTGTCTGTGTCAATATTGTGCAGTTTCCTGAAAGCCTCTTGATCCTATGTTTGCCTCGGTCTTGACATCAATGATGAAAATCAGCGTATTATCTTCTTATTTTTTCACGGTTAATTCTGTAGTCAAAAGGAACATCATAATATTATAAAATTCTACCTTATTCTGCTGTGGGGTGCTCTTGCAGGGGTTCCTGGGCTGCCTTTGCAGCCATTGGGTTGGTTGAGTCTCGGGCCTCCCACAAGTGGGAAATGTGTAGACCTTCTTGAAACCGTGGATGTTTTCAAGAGCCTTCTTGGCTGTCAGTGCCTTGGACTTTCCCTCCACCTTGGAGAACTTGGCCTCCCTAGGCTGGGGTACCATCCTCAACAAGTGGAAGTGAAAGGCATGAAAACAAACTCTCGCATATTCACCCTCTGCCCTCATCTTGGCTACCGACAAACCCTTGGACCTCACCAACAAGTGGCCTGGTGCCACTGCCCATCTGAGGCTCTGTGAGCCCTTGTGGTGAATACACCTGCACAATGGACCTGTGACCTGCTCACAAGCTGCACCACCAGGTGTGGCCTCCTGGCGCTGGGGAGAAGAGGGACAACACTGCATGGGAGCTTAAGAAATATTCAGCACCTTTACGAGACAGTGCTTTTCTGATCTGTGCCCTGATGTGGGAGGATGAGTGTTAGGTGATCTGGTGTGCAGGCTGTATTCCAGAAGTCTGTTGCGTGGGTATCACTTACACCAAATGCATTGTCATTAAGCAATCGCAGCCAGTTTCAAGTGTCCACTTTTGCAGACAGGAGAGGATTGCTTTAATGTTGTGTCCCTGGTTTTTTATTTATTTATTTATTTTAAGAATCCAGGGTAAACATCTTAATTGAAGTCATTAGAAGACACCATATTAGCACCCTGACAACTGTAGGGATCTGTTTATGCTTTGAGCTCTGTTACCTTTCTGAGCTTTACCTCATCTTGGGTCAGTCTAACCTCAGTGCCTGGGAAGATTATGGAGCAGATCATCCTGAGTGCAATTATGTGGCACATGCAGGACAACCAGGTGATCAGGCCCAGTCAGCATGGGTTCATGAAAGGCAGGTCCTGCTTGACAGACCTGATCTCCTATGACAAGGTGACCCGCTTGGTGGATGAGGGAAAGGCTGTTGATGTTGTCTACCTGGACTTTAGTAAAGGCTTTGACACTGTTTCCCACAGTATTCTTCTGGAGGAACTGGCTGCTCATGACTTGGATGGGTGTACTCTTTGCTGGGTAAAAAACTGTCTGGATGGCTGGGCCCAAAGAGCGGTGGTGAATGGAGTTAAATCCAGTTGGTGGCCGGTCACAAGTGGTGTTCCCCAGGGCTCAGTATTTGGGCTGGTTCTGTTCAGTATCTTTATCAACGACCTTGATGAGGGGATCGAGTGCACCCTCAGTAAGTTTGCAGGTGACACCAAGTTGGGTGGGAGTGTTGGCCTGCTTGAGGGTAGGAAGGCTCTACAGAGGGATCTGGACAGGCTCAATCTATGGGCCAAGGCCAATAGTATGAGGTTCAACAAGGCCAAGTGCTGGGTCCTGCACTTGGGTCACAACAATCCCATGCAGTGCTCCAGGCTTGGGGAAGAGTGGCTGGAAAGCTGCCTGGTGGAAAAGGACCTGGTGGTGTTGGTTGACAGCCAGCTGAATATGAGCTGCCAGCAGTGTGCCCACGTGGCCAAGAAGAACAATAGCATCCTGGCTTGTATCAGGAATAGCGTGGCCAGCAGGTCTAGGGAAGTGATTGTCCCCCTGTACTCGGCACTGCTGAGGCCCCACCTCAAATACTGTGCTCAGTTTTGGGCCCCTCACTACAGGAAAGACATTGAGGTGCTGGAGCGTGTCCAGAGAAGGGCAACAAAGCTGGTGAAGGGTCTAGAGCACAAGTCTTATGAGGAGCCGCTGAGAGAATTGGGGTTGTTTAGGCCTGGAGAAAAGGAGGCTGAGGGGAGACCTTATCACTCTCTACAACTACCTGAAAGGAGGTTGTAGCGAGGTGGGGGTTGGTCTCTTCTCCCAAGTAACAAGTGATAGGACAAGAGGAAATGGCCTCATGTTGTGCCAGGGGAGGTTTAGATTGGATATTAGGAAAAATTTCTTCACTGGAAGTGTTACCAAACATTGGAACAGGCTGCCCAGGAAGTTGTGGAATCGCCATCCCTGGAGGTATTCAAAATATGGATAGATGTGTGGCTGAGGGACATGGTTTAGTGGTGGGCTTGGCAGTGTTAGGTTGATGGTTGGACTTGATGATCTTAAAGGACTCTTCCAATCTAGGTGATTCTGTGATTCTATGAACCAGCTGCACAGAAAAAGGGCAGATAACCCTATTTCAGACTTTTCGATTCTCTGAGCAGTGTTGAATGAAACTGTAACTTGCTGTTTAGGTTTCTTACTGCTTATTAAATAAACTCTTCCAATAATCGTGACTCTGATTGTTGGCAAAATAAGCCTGAATGAGGAATAATGAAGATATGTTCATGTTAAGTTCTGTCTTCACTATTTTTCAAAGACTTTATTCTTTTTGATTTAAGGCTTGAGCTTGAAAATCCCGGTCTTTGGCCATTGAAAACAGCAGCTGAATCAACAGTGATAGTTTTGCCAAAGATAATGAATCTTTTAAATCACTTCCCATTTACTAATATAGCTTAATGATTCTCTGGCTAAACAGTCATAGTTTCCACAGATTTCACAGTTGCATGGATTTTCTCAACATCATAAAGAATACTTCCAAGAATTCATAATGTAGTTTAGAGTGTCATTGCCTTACTCAAGGACAGCGAAGCAATTTGCAAAGTTTACTGACAAAATTGCCATATTTTCGTTGTTTCCTGTGATGGGATCATTGCTCAAAAAGACTGACAGATTAAAGCTCCTGGCCTCTGAATTAGACGTCACAAAAGTTGCTTGCGGTCACTAGGCAAGAGTATTTCAGAAATTAAATAACTGGGGGAAGATACAATGGAAGAGAGACAGTCATTCACGAGATGGGAGGAGAAAGCTTTAGCTTTTGGGTACCTCTACTGGATGCCTAGATTTAAGAGAAACCAGGCTGTAAGCTGGCTGGGAAAGCAGAGAATTTATCTGACAAAGCATGAGTGAGCTTTCACAGCAAAATTTGTGATGACTCTTATCTTTCTTGATTAATTAACCTTTTGTTGATTCTGGTTCATGTAGTTCCTCCCTTCTTGTTGCTTTCTTGTAGCAATTCAAAGCAAATTTGAATTTCTTAGTCTGAGACTCTCCTTTTAAAATAATATTTTTTGTCCCCTTGCCCTGTTGCATAGCAAGGCATGCGTACATTTAAATATTGCTGCTCAACAGTATTTCTGGTAATCCTCTGCTTACTTACTGGCCCTTCAAACTTCATTTGCTAAATCTTCTAAATATATATTTATTGCTGGAACAGTCATAGTGCAAGTAAGAACAATTTTTATTTCCCCATTTTACTCTTTATTTGACACCCCACCCCCCACTCCCTGCCAATATCTGTGTGCTGTTTCCCTAGACTTTCTTACAAGTCCTTCTGAAACCTTCAGGCTATGACTTTTGTTTATAAGGGTTAAACTACAGTTCAGGCTTACTCAAAAGAAGTTTACCATGTACTGAATGCATTGTCCTTTGCCACATCAAAAGCAGACCAAGAAGCAAAATGTGCAAAAAATGGCTAGAGAACATAGCAGAATAAGAACAACCAGATTTAGCTAGTTCTGTTCTGTGTTGCTGTCTTCCGCAAACCACCAGGCAGGCTCAACATAATCTAAATGTATGTGCTTACTGTAGAGTTAACTTGAGACTTTCACTCTAACATTGCTCCTAATTATCCTGCTATCTTTATTGAAATCTCTCCCTCAGGTTCACTAGTGGTTTAATATTGAATTGTCAGAACTGTCAATCAAACTTAAGCAATACTTTTATTCATTGATAACCCATCCTGTAGCCCATACAGTCTTAATCAGGTGAATACTGATAGCACCAGTACTTTTTCCTATTTCCCAGAAGGATGGAAAAGCTCTCCACAATTCACTGGGCAAAATGGCATAAGAGCTTGTACTGCAAAAGGCTGTGGACCATTGACAGTGAAGTCTTACACATGCTGCTGTCTCTAGTGCCTGCAAAGGACTCAGTATGTCTTGGCAATACAAACTCAAATAGTTTCACATGCTTGATAGATTGGTGTCTGATTAGTTCAGCATTATGGATGCAACCTTAACTACTTGGGCAGACCTACATAATAATCCTAAAAGACTGAAAAGTTTTAATTTCTCCTCTTATGAGTCCTACAAAATAGGGAAGAATTTTGATGTGAAAGCCACAAATAGAGAACTAAGTGAGGAGAGGAAGGGGAACTGCTTACAGACCTAATTTTAGTCTACCGAGGCTATCCCAGGTCCCTCTAATGGTTGGTTGAAAGAAGTGGTCTCAAGGCAGAGCATGGTACCTTACTCATCCCTCAGTCACTTGGTTTGAGTTATTCTTGTTCTTCTCCCCTCTTCCTTAGGGGTTGTTTTCCTTTCTGTGCTGGGACAGAGGAGGGACAGATTTCACTCAGCTGTGCAAGCCCAACTGTTAACAGAGATGTCTGTGATGTTAATTCAAATAGAACTCTCCTGCCCAAACCAAACAATCCCTGCACCCACCCTCTCTCCCCCATGACCCGGGCCAGTTTCAGGGTACGGCTGCTCCACAAAGCTGTGGAGTCACAACCACCATTGCAGCAGCAGCCTTCAGGGAGCAGGGATGAGAAGCTGTAGGTGACAGGGGAAGACTTAAATCCAGATGTGCTTTCAAAGCATCGCCAACACTAAACCGTGCTTTGACCGAGTAGCCCCTGGCAGAACCTCCTTGTCCCCTCTAACTGCAGCGGGGGGGCAGAGCCCCTCCCTGGCTGAGGGGAGCCCCTCAGCCACCGACCCCTCGAAGCTTAGGCCGGTGCTGTAACTGCGGGCCCCTCGCCCGAAGGCACAGCGCAGAGCCGCTGTCCCGCGCTGCTCTGGCCTCATCCCCCCGATGGCCGCGCCGCCCGCCTCACCGTCCCCTCAGAGAGCGGACGCGCCGCGTGCACCCGCCAGCCTCGACCCCCCCCC
>VFFE01006867.1:201750-282258 GCA_008921705.1 Burhinus oedicnemus
CGCGCACCGCTCCCCCCCCTCGGCTGGACCAGCAGCATCACGTCATCCCGTGGGCCCAGAGCGCAGGCGCAGCATTGCGGTTCCCCGGCCCGGGCCGCCCCCCCCCCGGGAACAGCTGGGGGCTGTACCCACAATGCCGTGCGGCGCTGCCCGCTTCGCTCCATCATGGAGGCGGCCGCGGCAGCTGGCACAGCTGGCGCAGCCCCGCCGCCCGGCGCCGCCCGGCCCCGCACCCCCTGAGCCCCGCGCACCCCTCGGGCTCCAGCATGAGCGGCGGCAGCGGGGGTGGCTCCTCGGCACCCGGCCGCTTCGCCGACTACTTCGTGATCTGCGGGCTGGACACCGAGACCGGGCTGGAGCCGGACGAGCTCTCCGGTGAGTGGCCCGCGGGGTCGGGGGGGCGGCGGCGGCCGTTAGCGGTCGGCTCTGTGGTGGCGGGACGGCAGCCCCGGAGGCGGTGTCCGGCCTCGCCGCCTCCCCGCTCCGCGGAGCTCGGGCGGCCCCGCGGCGCTGCGGGGGGGCCCGGAGGGAACCCTCGGGGGCCCCCGCCCCGGGCAGCGGCGCTTCTGCCCCGCTCCGCCGGCGCCCTGGGGTCTGCGTGGCTGCCCTGAGTGCCTGACATGCAGAAATGCCCGGCTGTGCACAAACGTGTGTTTGTAGAAGTGCACTTAACTTCTTAAAAAACCCCCACGAAGTACCTCTTTTAAACGGCCTTTTCAATGCGAAGGTTGTGTGGTGGCGGTTGTATTATTTTAGATCATCTCTGATCTACTGCTCCCTCTTTGGAGCTTGGTTGCATTTATCAACTTTTAGTCAGGCTCCTGGACATTTGAAGCCCGCAGATAATCTTAATAAATCAGGTTTTAGAGAGAAAGTGAAGACTTTTTGCTTGTTCTGTGTTAAGTTTTGTTGTAGCATAGGATAAGAATTCTCTTCTAGCAGTATCTGGAAAAAAATCGGATTAGGAAGTAATCACTCTGTTACATGAGAATGTTCACACCAAATACATAGTTAAGCCATATCAATCTGTCCCGCAACACTGTGTCAAACCTGTGTTTTTAAGGTTACAAATCTGTTCCTTGTTTTAGCAGCACCTTGTTTCAGCTTTAGTTTCACTGTACCAGCTTCGGTTAAATTAGGTTGCTGCTTAGCACCTTTACTGTTCAGAAGGATATGGGAATGCAGTGGTGAAAACTTGACCTAACATCAGTACTTATTTTGTGCATTTGAGCTCAGAACTTGACCAATATTATATTATTTACTTTTTTTTTTTTAATTAGCTTGCTTTTATAAGGTGTCATGAGGGGTTTTTCACATCATTGTATTTAACACTCCCCCGCCCCCCTCCAGTAAACACTTGTTTCTTGTAGAGTGAAATTTGTGCTATTAGAACTGACTTCTTACATTGAACTCTCCTAAACTTTGGCTATGATGGAAACTTTCTTTTTTTCTTTTCCTTTAATGACTTCAAACAAAATTTCTCATCTGTCCCTCATGCTGAGCAGTACCTTACCCTAAAAGAATTTATGTTTGTCTAATGTTAAAATAACTGTAGACTACAGTTTGAGACTTGAAGAGTGAATACAGCATAGCAGTGTGCTCTATAATGGCACTTTAAATTACAGTGTCAATTTGATTTAAGAAATCCAAGAGAAGGAAATGCAATACAACTTCGTTGAAGGATATGTGAGGTTCCATGGATTTTTCTTGATTAAATCACAAGTGAACAACGTTTCTAGATTGAAAACTGTTTCTGATGTTAATTTTGTTATTCATTTACTATGTATCTATTTGTGGAACATAGTGCAAGGCACACTCGATAATACTCCCTGATCTTGACAGGAACATGAATAACTCTCCTCACATAATTAAATTTAAAACCAACAGTGTATTACTTTGAGCTAGCTATCTAATAGTAAACTGGAAGACATCAGTGCCTTTTTAAAAAAATATCCTGTCTGAATGCGCAGGTCTGAAAGCTGTAGCATGATGTTCTTTCTGTGTTTGCTTTCCCTGTCAAGGACTACATCTATAGTATGTAAAACTGTAGTGTGCAATATATCTTGGACTCTGCTATTCGACCATGCTACTGTAATGGTGTTGCTTGTGACAAGATGTGGATTGAGGGGGAGGGAGATTGATTTTTGTGTGATTTGAGGAAAGGGTTTAAAAAAAAGAGGGGAGGAAACAAGGGGGAGGAGGATAAATTTATGATAACGTCACAGCATATGAGCTAGCTGGAATTCCAGTGCATGTTCTGGAGTTTGTTGTGTTATTAATAATGCATGATAGTTAGGTTATAGCCTCCTCCAGTGTCCACTGATATAAATGGAAAGGGCCTCTATTGATTTCAGCGGGTTTTGGATAAAGCTTTGAAACACTTTCTACTTCTTGGAAGGCTTTCTTGTTTGAATGAAAGGGTTATTGTGCACTGTTTTTTTCCCCCCCTCCTTCTTATTTCTGTGCTGAAAAATAGATTCTGAGTCCTTATACTGTTGAAACAATTTGCTTTATAAGTGTCCATTGTTGGAAGAGAGGCGTTGGCACTTCAGCTGGCGGGTGCAGGGGTGGGGAGCGGGATGGTTCCTCGGCACGGTGAAGCTGGGCACAGCGGGTCTCTCCAGGGCTTTCCTGCGTCAGGGCTGTCGGACCTCAGCCTGGCATGATGTCATCGCTGCCCCACCGCCGCAGGGAACGGGCGGTCGCTGCCAGCGTCCCTGGGGATGCTGCCGGCAGACTTTGTTCTCACCAAGCTAATGAAATTGTGTATTTCAGGTATTCAACCTTAGTATTGATGATACAGCATTTTCTGCAGACTTATAAATGAAGCATAAGATCATGAATTGATGCTCAGTCTAGTTACTTTGCTGGAAGAGACACCTCTGATAGCATTTTTCCTTTGTATGTTAAGAGCTTACTAAATAGCACAGCTGTAATACTTTCTCCTGAAAAAGTTGGCTGACATGGAAAATGCATGGTGTGTGTGTATATATACATATATATGTTTGTTTTCTTTTAATATAGTCAGAAATATTGTATTTAGAGCTTTGTAGTTAGCATGGGTTAAAGATAGCATGTTCTCTATTGCTAGGGCTTTTTAATCCCCTAATTCAAGTGATTTGTTTATCTGGGCATCCTTTCTTATTTTCATAATTGTGTTCCCACTGGGTGACCTATTAAAGCAGATATAAAAAATTTACTAGGTGGTAGTAAAACAAATGAACAAGGAAAAACCCTGACATTTTGATCTTATTTAAGCTTCATTCAGTGGCAGTTGCTGAGCTGGACAAGAGAAGGGCTGAGGCTCATTTCCACATTTCCAGGTGGTGTTGATGTGCCAGAAGGGATGATCTTAAGTACACTGCAGGGGTCTGTTATAGATAAATTTCCTTCACAGAGGAAACCACAGAGTGGTTGAGGTGGGAAGGGACTTCTGGAGGGTGTTGGGTCCAAGCCCCCCTGCTGAATATCTCCAAGGATGGAGATTCCACAACCTCTCTCGGCAACCTGTGCCAGTGCTCAGTCACCCTCACAGTGAAAAAGTGTTACCTGATGTTCAGGTGGAACCTCCTGCATTTCAGTTTTTGCCCATTGCCTCTGGTTCTGTCACTGGGCACCACTGAAAAGAGCCTGGCTCCATCCTCTTTGCACCCTCCCTTCAGATATTTATATACGTTGATAAAATTCCTCCCTGAACCTTCTCTTCTCCAGGCTGAACAGTCACGGAATCACGGAATTTTCAGAGTTGGAAGGGAACTCTAGAGATCATCTAGTCAAACTCCCCTGCTGATGCAGGAATGCCTAGAGCACATTACTCAGGACTGCATCCAGGCAGGTCTTGAAAATCTCCAGAGAAGGGGACTCCACAACCTCCCTGGGCAGCCTGTTCCAGTGCTCTGTCACCCTCACCGTAAAGAAGTTTTTTCTTAGGTTTGAATGGAACTTCCGATGTTGCAGCTTGTGGCCGTTGCCCCTCGTCCTGTCACTGGGAACCACTGAAGAGAGTCTGGCTCCATCCTCCTTCAACCCACCCTTTAGATACTTCTAAGCAAGAATAAGGTCTCCCCTCAGCCTTCTCTTCTCCAGGCTAAAGAGTCCCAGCTCTCTCAGCCTTTCCTCATATGAGAGATGCTCCAGTCACTTAATCATCTTTGTGGCTGGACTCTCTCTGCTATGTCCCTGTCTGTCTTGTACTGAGGAGTGCAGAATGGGTCACAGCACTCCAGGTGTGGCCTTACCAATGCTGAGTAGCGGGGAAGGATCACCTCCCTTGACCTGGCAACGCTTTGACTAATGCAGCCCAGGATGCTATTCACCTTCTTTGCAGCAAGGGCACATTGCTGGCTCATGGTCACCTTGGTGTCCACCAGGAAATAATGGAATACATCAGCTACCAAAAATCTTCTGTGTGTAATGTGAGTTAACTGTAATACTGCAACATTATGATAGGGTTTCTTAATTTAGGTTGTGTGACTGTGTCCTGGAAAGGTAATGAGAATGAAGTCGTGCCTCATCTCATCTTTCAGCTGATAACATCTTTCCCTTATCTGTTGAGTTAGTTAGGTGTGATCTGAATGATGGTGGAAATACGTGCACTGTATGGAACTGTTGGAGTTTTTGTTCTACGTTCTTTTTCACTGAAGATTTTGTTTTCTTTTCCTCCTCTGAGATGTGTTAGTTTTTAACAATCACTTGTCAATAGAGTTTGTTTATTATGGAGTGGCAAAAAAAAGGATCAACTTACCATTGCATTACACTTCTGTGTAATTGTAGTGTGGGAGTTGCTATTACACAATATGGAACTCGGACCAAAATATCTGGACACCATATTCTAATCTTAGCTTTTCTGTTGCATGTGCCTTAGTAGTCTTGAATGTCATATCATGAAGATGATAATAATTATTTCAGAAATAACAGTGTTGCAAAGGAGAAATAGTGTAAAAAAAAAATATATATATAAATAAATGTTTGTAATCTGTGAAGAAAAGATTGATTATTTAATAATGGGATTGTTTTTAAAAAAGTCTTATACTGGAAGACTAAGGCCAAGTGACTAGTCTGTCACCCATATTTCTTTCTGCCTTTCTTCCCAGTCTGAGCTGGTCTTTCAAGGTTTGGTCCAAAAATTAATTTATTCAGAAGTTGGACTTGTGTTCATTTTGCCAAAGTCCTTATCATGGTGCTGTGAGTTGTCCATCTGATCATGAGCTTCATCCTTAAAGGAAGATGAAAATGAGTGTTAGGTGAAGCCTCTGTCTCCAGGAAATATCCTTCCTGTAAACACCCTTCATGTACATTTTCAGAATCCGTATTAAATCTCCTTTCACTCTAGTGTATGATCATGTGATACCATTTTAGTTATTCTCTGTGTCTCATACATTTTTTTGTATTTTGTTTTTAATGATGTTGAGGCAAGGTCTGTGTGTGTGTAAATTATGTAGCATAACAGGACTGACTATGAGTAAGGCATGTATATGCTGGCACAGTAGCCACTTTATTAGTGCTGATGTGTGAAATTCTAAAGGAAGATGATACATGTTGTATTCACCTAGCTCCACTCAGAATTAATCTGGCAAACTGATATTAGAGCAAGTGTTTCTCCTCACCAGTAAAATGGAAATGTCTCACCTCATCCCTCTGTCTGTAATTGAACTGTCATTATTTTTCTTTTTTGTTGGCTTCAGATTTAAAATGACAGCTTATCTTCATACATTTCCTGTCAGTAAGGTTTATTTTAACAGCATTCTGTATCAATACAAACTTTTTAAAAAATATGGGTGTGATGAAATGATTGAAGGCATTTGTCACATATATAAACCAATAAATTGCTTAGTATTTCAGAACTGGGGTAGTAGTTTCCTTTGTGGTAGTCCATGTACTAATCCTGTTATCAGTGCCTGTGTTTCCAAGTTCAACAGACTTAATAGTTTTGCCTCAAAGGCATTTGTAAGGGGTAGCTAAAGGGAAAGAAGATGAAGAAGAAGAGCAAGCTTAATTTAAATTAACAGATAGCCCTTTCTGACTGACATTTGACCTGTTTTGTATTTTCCTTTTGTGCATTTTTAATCTTGGAATTAAGACATGGCATTTGAGGTTGGAGGCAGCTGTGATTCTTGCAGTGAAGCTTTTCTGCAGTACTGTTTATTCTTTGGGTAAATAGTGTGTGAATAAATTTCTCTATCTTTGCTATGGTAGTGGTACCAACACTTGCTGCGGAAGTAATTTGCATTGGTGGGAGCCATTGCTTGATTTTTCTAAAGGCTGAAGTGTTCTGTGGTTTTGGGGTTTTGGTTTTAGTTTTTTTTTTTCCCCTCTTCCTCTCTTTGTCCATGATATGGATGGTATTGGTGCAAGCTTCCCACAGTTCCCTGATGGTGTGCCTCTTCCCTTGGGGATTCATTCTGAGACTGAAAGGGAGGTTTTTCAGTTTCTTTGCTTCTCTGAGATTGCTAACCAAGGTGTTGACTCCGTGGGGGGCCTCTCCAGTAACACCAAGGCTGAGACCACACACTGTTTTCACATAGGTCACTGTGGACGAGCAGTAGATAGCAACAACTTTTGGCTGGACTTACACTGGCACATGTGAAACGTTTTAATCCGGATAATAGTTTATTCCACTCCTCCCTACCCCCTCTATCTTTTCCCAAGAAGCTGGAGCTGTTTGCCATGTTTGAGTGCCAAAAAGATCTTTTGTCTCTTTGGGAACTGAGGCAGACGTGCTAGGGTAGCTGATATGTAGAATAAAGAATGGGAGAGCTGATGTAAGGGGGAAGCAGCTGTACTTTGCTGAACTACATTTGAAGCCACAGTTTATTAGGTGATGTTTCTACAATGCCAATCTTGTGATTATCATATTTGGATTTTAGGTTAAACTGAGCCGTGTGCTTTACAGAAGCTTCCCCTCAAACCCCCCAAAACTCTTCATTCTTCCGTCTTTCAGTATTTGATTACAAATTCGGCTAATTTGGAAGGCTCTTAGGTAAGATATGGGGGAGGAGAAAGATTACAGGTTCTTGATTTGAGAATAGACTAAAGATGCTAAAACAGTGTCTAAAGAATTGAAGTTTACAAATCTAACTTTTGAAGCCTTTGAAACAAGCCATAGGAATTCCACCTTATTAAAGCAAGTCATACAAAGATGGGTTGATTTGGCTTTTTGTTCCTTTAGGGTTTTTTATGTTGTTTTGTTTTCTTTGCAAGAGAGAAACTACACAAAGAGAACATGGGAAATGCTGCCATTTGCAAATAAAACACTTCCCCCCCCACCCCCCAAGTCTTCAAATTATTGATCCTGTAGTTACAAAATACTACAGCTGTTTTTATCTGCCTTTTGACTTAGTGATGTCCTACTTGAGTGTTCTTGCTAATGACTTCTAATACTTACCTTTTGAATTCCCTCTAACCTGCGGGGCTCATGTAGCAGAAATAATGCACACGAAGTGACAATGTCAGAAGCAGTTACTTACTGATGTATGTTGTGCAGTAATTATTTTCTCTGAATTTTTTGACAATGCTTTCAGATTTGTGGTTTGTAGTCAAGTTTGCAGCCAACTGGAGTGTTAACCCTGGGAGGCTTAAAATATTATTGCACAGAGAAGTTATCAAGCATTCCAGCACAAACTGATGAATGATGAAGAATTTACTTGGAGTGCTTCTGCTCAAAGCTTGTTTCTTAGTCTTTCCAAGAAAATGCTACTTTGCTTATGGTTTGATGGGCAAGAGACCTTTAGTTTCAAACTTCCCTGTAGAAGTGCAGAGTATTGCCAGTTTTTTACTGGTTGTGTGATCAACCACAATCAGGTACAATGTGTACCTCTGTATTGAGTCATTTATGTATTGATACTGAAGCATTTTGAGAAAAAAACTTTATTGGATTTTATGGGTAGGTGATCAGCAGACAGATAACATGGCAGTCATAAGCAACCTTTTTCAGATATAGCAACATTTCAGTGTTTGAGTGAGGAAAAAAGGTTGGTTTTACAGAAACAGATATTTTTGCAGTGTGACTTCAAGTGAGTTTAGAAAAGTTTTTTTGCAATTGTAGTTGCTGGTGCTTGTGTCTGCAGTTGCACTCTGTTGCAGAAATATGTGGTCAGAGATCTCGAGGCTGCTGCAATATACTGATCCGTGCATTGCTTCTGTCCTCCACAAGCATGAATTTTTATGAGCTGTTCTACTATTTGCATATATTACTTATTCCTCCTTAACTTGCCACTTTCAGCAAGCTCCCTTAACAACTGTTGTTTCCTGATTTTGCTCCCCAAGCCCAGCACTGTCCTGCTGAGCTATCATCAGGATTACATTGGGGAAAAGTCCCTTAAGTTAACAAGGTCAGTGCCAGCTCTAACCAGCGTAAGACTGTCATGTCCTTTTCTGGCTCTTTTATGTGTGTGGTCTGGGAGCTTGAAATGTGAAATAACTCCTTCAAAAGTTTTGCTGAAGGCTGGTAAAATTTCTATTTATCAGCATCTCAGTCTAGTCATTTCTGAGAATGAATCTGGCAGAGATTTTATGGCAGCCCAGGCCACTCTAACTGTAGGTTGTCGTGGTCTCCCTTTCCCTGTCCTTACTGCAGTTGTGTGCTCCTGCTTCCTTCCCTTGCATGAGGACTAGCTAGTCCCATTGGATGTGGTTCAGTGCAGCAGGTTCCAGGGAGCACCAGGCCTTGGTGTGAGGAAAGAGGTTGGTACTGTGCAGCCATTCATTAAATTGGCATAGGTGCCCTGAAGCACAGCTCCATTGGGGGCCATATTCAAAAAGTTCTTCAGACTGAAATCCGTGTGAATAATCTGCAGAACAGTGACCAGACTTCTAAGGGGTTTGTGATCCAGAGGGTGCAAGTTACTTATGCTCTGTGAGGTTGCTTTAGTGCTTGCTACAAGGTCATTGCAGGCAGTGGGCATTGGATAGTTGTATGAGTGATCATGTCTCCCTGGAAGTGTGCTCTGGATCCATGAAGTAACCTTCCCCGCACAGAGGTCTGCCCTTGCATGTGTTCGTAGCCTTAAGAATGGCTGCCATTTCTCAGGTGAGGCGTAATCTTCACTTGGATAATGAAGGAATCTGGATGTATCCACTGAATGAGGTGAATTGATGGTTCTTTTGATAATTCATTCCATGAATAGTCCCGAGTGTATTATGCATGGGTGATAAAGTGTGCTCTGGGAAGTACTTGTGTGGTGTGGGGGTGTGTGTGTGGTATTTGGCTTTTTTATTTGTCTGTCTTTTTTTCCCCTTTCTTTCATATAACATCTTTCACAGTTAAAACTGTATATAACATAATGTTTTGTTTTCATCAAGGTTGATCAGGGAAGACATTTAGCTCATGATCTTGGTTCTGTGGAACCACGAGCCATCATCTTTGTTTATGACTTTGAACAAAGGGGGTGATGCACAGTTAAAAGAGGTTAACTTGGACCTGTGACTTGTGTTTTCAGGACTGAATAAAAGTACTGGACTTTGTTCTTCCTGTTCTAATCAGATTTTCATATTGAAAACATTGTCTGTTTGTTTAATTTTATTTTTTTTACCAAACGTGAATCGTGCCCTGTGAAGAAGAAAGGTAAGCTTGATATGGTACGTGTGAAAAGGAAGAAAGCTTGAGAGAAGTGGTTGGTGAGATGATAAGGAAGCATATAGTCAGAGCTAAGATAAACTTCAGAGTTTGTCATATCCGTTGACCAAACTGTCAGCACATCGTATTATTTTTCTGTTTTTTGGTATTACAAATCACTCCTGTTTTTAAAAACAGACACACATGCACACACACCCCCATCAAGCAACTTGGTGACTTTTTTACAGGGCGTTGGGGGGGGGACACGACACAGGACACAGTCCTTACTTACTAAGTCAGGTTACTGCAAAACACTATTTTCAAAGGTTAGATAACAAAGTGAAACATAGTATACTGAGATGGTTGTATAGCTGAACTTTTTGTATTTTGCTGACCTCTTGCTTTAAAGGCTTCATGGGCATTTTGAAATATAGCTTTCCTCTTCAATGCAAAACCTCAGTGGTATCCCAGAAGAATACAAATACTTGGTTAAAGGGCTGGACAGATGCTTTCACACAGACATGTTTCCATCAGTCCTCAGAGCTGGATTTGGAGGGCAATGGAGTGCAAAAAGTAGGGACATTTAACTGGATGGGACATGTCACTGTAAAAGGAGATCCACAGTGGTTCAGGAGGGTTGCCTAAGATGGTCTGTGCCTGTTTGCTCAGGCTCGTTGGCTCTGCGAATCTTAGATAGGCATGAGGAGAACAGCTGATTTCTATATTAAATATACTTAAAATGTGCTTGTCTCCACTTCTGTTTTATATTTCTAGTACGTGTAAAGGAATTGTGTTCTATTCTGAAGATTAGCCACCCTTTTCCTCTCTTAGTGTCTTCTGTTGCGCATATTTCAAATCTATTGTGTAATGGAAATGGCACACATGCCCCCCCCCCCCCCAACCCCTGTGGCTGAGAACACGCCTGTCATTGTAATTTTGAGTGCTGCTTGTGCTGTTTACTTGGAAACAGACCTAAATATCTTTCTGTAAGTCTTTTTGCTGTGGCTAAAGCAGAAAAGTAGCTTAGTAAAACAAGTCTGTTTTTAAGAACATTTCCTTGAAAATTTCTGCTAGACAGTCTTAATTAAAATATATTGTGTCCATCTGCCTTCCTGTCTTACATGCAAAGTAGTTAAAAAAAAAAATGTTTAGCATGCTTTTGAAGATGCAAGCTGAGCACTTTTTGGGGAGTTTTTCTTGTTTGCTTTTTAAAAAGCTGCCTTAGATTCTTAGTTTCTTCTGCCACTTCCCCGTCCCACCTCTTCCCGCCTTCCTTGAAACAGTACCAGAAAAATAAAAACAAAAGCTTTTGGTTTCCTGACCTTACAATCACAGAATGCAGATGTCCTCAGCTGTTTTTCTGTGGTGCTTTAAATTCATTGTTGCAACATTTGAAACTATTCCAGAGTGTGTGTGGCAGTACGTTTTGTTATCAGCTGGATGAATGCTGAAACTTAAATGATGAATGGATATCTATTAATTCCTAAATTTTCATTTGCCATAGAGGGCTTGGAAGAATTTATGCTATCAAAGCAATGGATGGTCAAGAGATGATTTGTATCCAGTGGAGTTAATACTAAATATCCAGTTAGTGAAATAAACTCTTCTTTTTTTTATTTCAGCTCACAGAGAGGTTCTTGTGTTACAGTTCTTGAAACATTACAATTCTAAAATCCTGGAATGCAAAAGAAAACAGGAAAACAACAGGATCTTTTACAGTCGACGGATTAGGGTTAACTTGTCTCTTTGTCCTTTTCATCTTTTTAGTGACTGCAGTAGGAAGCATTGTATTGTCCGTTGAAATGTATGTTGTATGCTGAAAGGAATGTGTTCTTATGAGATTGGGATAGGGGATTGTTACAAACAAGTCTGGGTTCCCTAGATGACAAACAGGCAAAAAAAAAAAAGTAAAATAGACTCTTTCATCACTCTGGTTATTTTCTTCCTCTTCTCTCTACTTCCTCTAAAGAAAGTCCTTTAACTTTCAGAGAAGAAGAATGGCACCTCACCCAGTGTACGTTTCAGTTGCACTTAAGATAGGTACCTAAATAGAGGGCACTGTGTCCATAATGCATATTTGCACCTTTGTTTTAGAAAGGCAGATGGTGGACTTCCTTTGTCCTGACAAAAGAGCTCAAAGGCAAGTGGAACAGTAACTTGCATAAAGTTTTTAGAGGAAGTCCCTGATATGAAAATCATAGGTTATAGATCTGTTACAAATCCAGTGGGATGACAGCCGCCAGAGACAGTGCTTGAAACCCCCGATTCCTTAGAGACAATGAATGAAATCCCTGATTCCAGTTGCTTAAACAGCAGTGCTGCAGTAAAATGAAAATGATCCTTAAGATTTTTCTCATATGAATAATGTGATCCGTTTTAAAAACTGGTGAAGTCCCAATTCCAGTAACAAATTCCAGTAACTGGTCTAACCACCACTTCAGCTTGCACTATGCCAGATGGTGATGCCGGTGGGGGAAGAGGGGGATAGAAGTGCAGGAAGAGGGTTTATGTGTTTCAGGATAAAAGGGAAGAATTCTTTTTTGTGTATATCTGAGGAAGAGGTTTGCTGGGGAAGGGAGTCCTCTTTAATGAGAAATACGTGCAGCTCTGCTTCAGGAGGAGGAACTGGAAGGAAGGAAACAAGTCATAATCTGAAGGCATTTGTCCGTTGATAGTGGCTGTTTGCATACCGATTTGGCAGCTGCAGCTTTTCTTGACTCATGGGTTTTATCCCAAGAATTCTTGTTTAATGAATTTCTTACCTTAGTCTGCCAAACTTTGAATGTTTATTTCCTACATTGTAGAGGTGTTGGGATTTTTTTTGCAGTTATATATGGTTTAATGTTTATTAAATATTAATAAATATTTAAATGATTAAATTAAAAGGAATAGGAGAAACTTACTGTTTTGTTTTTAAAAAAACCTTTCACTTATTATTAATATATTAGTAGGTCTCTAGGTATGTATTGAAAGGACTTTTCTTTAATATTAGAATATGGGGTTCTGAGAAACCGGAACGGTATTGGTCTCCAGAAGACTAAGTCTGGGTTTTTTGCCTCCCCCCCCCCCGTCTGTTTTTTAAGGGCTAGAATGAATCAACAGATTGCCATCTTATTTCATGTCCAGTATGGTACAGGCCATATAATTTAAGTACTTGTTTGATTATCCGAGTTTTGCTCTTAAGACTTGGAAATAGAATATTTGACTGTTTCCATTGGCAAGTGGAAATATGTCAAGTCTTATTTTTAACAGAACTCTTGCCCTTGATTTGAAGATACTGATTCTTGGCTTGACTGTCTTGCCATGCCTATGTGCATCTTAAGCACCTGTATTTGCTTTTACAGTGCAACCAGGTCAACTATTGGTAATCTGTCAGTTTGACTAATCAAGAAGTCCTCAAATCTCTCAGTGTGCATACCACCTCTTCCCCCCAGTACTCCCTCCCCCCAGATTGCTCTCATTTGCTCCATAGTTTCATCCTTTCTACAATGTGGATTCCAGAAGTATGC
Organism: Burhinus oedicnemus; assembly: GCA_008921705.1. Taxonomy (NCBI): domain Eukaryota; kingdom Metazoa; phylum Chordata; class Aves; order Charadriiformes; family Burhinidae; genus Burhinus; species Burhinus oedicnemus. The sequence goes on from VFFE01006867.1 coordinate 214,813, forward strand.
ATATTATCTGTTTTGCCAGCCAGCTATTTTTATTTAGACTTGGACCATGAATTTTAGAGCTGGAGTAATTTTATGTTCGATAGACATAATTATTTACCTTAATATCTGTAGCCTTATTGTGTGTACTGAGAACGATTGCTGGCTGAACTTGGAATCCTACTGCTGTTTATGACATTAGCTGCTGGTTTTAGAGTAAGTTAAATTCTAAATGTGTTGTGGACTTCTGCCATTCTTGTATCTCTGGAAGCAATTCAGACCTTTTTCCTATGTGTTGGGCCCTTTGACAGGCATGTTATTGCAGTTACTCTGTTTTCACCCAAAACCCAAGGATGAGAAAGATTATTTTCAAAATGTCCTATGATGTCCATTTTCACCTAAGAATGGCTTAGTGCTTTATTGTATTTTTTTAATTGAAAGCAGGATAGAATTAGGCTGTTCTCTGGATAGTGTTTATAATTCATGCACTGTTCAAATCCCCTTGGTGACTGTATTCTGACTTGCAGCCCACACTTGGGAAAACCTCCACTCTTTGCCTGTCATGGTCAGCTTAGTCTCAAGCCCCCGCACAAGATGGAATGACTCCCACTGTTGCAAGATCCTTTGAACTGGTGTAGAAAGTGTGGAGGTAAAGGGTATGGTTATAGGATTCAGAAGACCGTATAGAACCCCAGGTTCAGTTTCTCCAGCATGCTGCATAGTACAGGAAAGCTGCCCTAAGCGTATGGCTCATAGTTTCTGTTGCTGGTACAGACTCTCATTGTTCTTACTCATTTGTTTAATTACAGCAATATGACTGTTTAATGTTGAAGCTGTTTTAAATTTACTTCATTAAGACATTCATTTTAGTGGCAGCAGGAATTGCATATACAGCTTTTGTATGCTAAAAGATTCCTGTAAGAGAGTCCTTATGTGGAAAATATAAAGTTAATGTTTTGATTGCATGCTGTCTAGTATTTTTTATCTGAAGATGTCATGTATGCAATAAATGTACACCGAGACTGATTGAATTGAATTAATAACAGGCTGTATCCCAAGAATTCAGAGAAAGAAGCTGCTTGGCAGGGTGAAAGCAACAAACCACTTAATCAGGATCAGTAGAGCTTTCTGGATGTCTTTGTTTTGTAATTATTTTGAGCAGATCAGCAGACTCGATGAACAAAAGAACGTGGCGGTATTAATGATTCTTTAAAATCAGTGTTGCACGACCATTTAGTTCTTTTATCGGGCACTTTTTGTGGTAACTAGGGCAGCTTCTTCTGACTTGCTCTTTATTGTCATAGAGGGAAAATTGAGCTAGACTCTACCTCTGAAAGAGCTGCTCAAAGACTTTTTTTCTAGCTAGTATGCAGGGAGAAGTTCCTGTACGGTTCTTAGTCTTGCATAATTTTTAGAGTTGCAGCACTGAAGCCATTATATAAAAACTAAAACCAAATAGTGAATTGACAGCATATACAAAAGGCTGTGATTCAGTTTTAAAAGGTTTTGTTTGTAAAACATCCCTTGCATTTCTTTTTTAATCAGGTTTGCCCTTTCTGATTAAGGACAACTTAAGCCACGCAGTACGGTTCTGTACAAGATAGAACTTTGTTACATGAATGGGAACTTTTCATGGCAGGTTGTGGATTACAAAGAAGAATGATTGATATGTTGAAGAGAAAAAAAAAAAAAGAAATCTAGGGTTAGAAGCATACTTACAAAACCCAAACTGCTCAGCAGGGAAAAATTGAATTGTTACAATCATGTAAAAGTTTTCTTGGGAGTTTGCATTAGAAATTTGCAACATCTGGATATGTGTTGCTTCTGTTTGTATAAGCTACCTGAGAGGATGTATATGATTGGCAGGCATAACTTGAATTTACAGTGCGTGTGTGTTGAGAGGTTTCAGTACAGGTCTAGCTTATTTCATAAGTACACCTGAAGGTTTGACGGGAAATATGTTACTACTTATCATGGTTACGTGTAGCTAATAACAGTGATAGCAGCCATAAATCGCACTCGCCTGTGGTTCGGGTTGTAAACAGAACTTTGCAAATGGCATAGTCAAAAAAGAGAAGGGAAGGGAGTGAGAGGTGTGTGTCTGTGGTGGTTGGGTTTTAAGTCTAAATTTCCAGCCCTTTAAAAAGGTCTCGTCTTCCTCTTGTTTTGTTGAGAATTCAAAATTTCATCTTTTTCACTTATAGTAAATCCACTTTTCAATTGAAACTTATAATTGTTTATATATTAGGGGGGAGGCCATAAGTAATTGAAACTGCAAGTTGTACAACCTAACCATTTTTCTTATTACTGTGTTGGGAAGACCTTTTTTTTTTTCATTTTCTATTTTTCTTTTCTTGAAGACAAATACAGAACGCAATGAATCAGATTTTTCTCTGGGTAAATCAGGAAAGAGCTAAAATTAGACCTTCAGAATTCACTCTTTTTATTCCCCATCCAAGCTGAGGAAAACTTGGTAGGTAGTGTTTTGCAGGTTACTGAATTGAAGAATGCTTTAGTTCATTCTAGCTTCTGTAACTTTTTTTTCTCTGTATAATCTTGTAGAAAAGTGGTATCCATTGATATGGATAGTTTCATGCAGAGACTTCCAAAGCAATGCTGTCCTGCAGAGGTTGGAAACTCCATGTAGTATCTCTGAGTTTGTAAGTCCTAATTCTCATTAGACTGAGACACTAACACAGTGATCTTCTGCTGACAGGTTGAGCAGCAAGAAAAGTAATACAGGTAAGAGCAGGGACAAGCACAAAAATGGAAGCCAGAGAGGTTACCAGCATACACAACAAATCTGCATTGTGATACGGCTTACGTTCAGTATTATCACTCAGTATATCACTTAATAAAATTGAGGTTGTTAGTTCAAACATAGGATACTTGGAGTGTATGTATTAGCTGTTCTAATGTGCTTGTAATTAGGAAGTCCAAATTACAGACATGTAGGCCAGCATCATTTAAGGTGGTATAAATAATGTTAGAACTGGAAGTCTGTCAGGCCTTATGGTTCCATACACTGCAAATTGTATTAGAAGGCTGTTGGAGAAGTGGTGTGAGCTTCAACGCAGCTGTGAGAAGGGGCTGGTTTTAACTACGTGGTCCAACTACACGTAATGTGTTTCAACTCTTTGGTCACCCTGAGCAGGTTTGTAGTTTCCTTTATGCACGCAATACAGTCCATCAAGTTCAGCTTACTGAAGAGATGTGAGAGGGAGGGGTTGGAGAATTACCTGCCTCTTAAGTGAGGTTTAACCCGGTCGGTAACGAGTGTACCTCGCCCCAGTGAGACTGCTGTGAGCTGAGCTCTGCCTGCCGCAGGAGCGGCTGGGCCAAACCGGCAGCCTTGGACATCCCGCAGCCTTCAGAGGTTGTGCCTAGCTGGTGACTTCCCTCTTGATAAGCAAGCTTACTCTAAGAACTTAGTCTTTTATGCATGTCTTTTTAAACTACACGGTAACAAATAAAGAGAGAGCAATATAGGACTGTAATGAGGCTGACTGCCTACGTAGTGTAACATTGGGAAGAGTTTGTTTTTGCCACAGTTCAGGTAGATAAAATCTTTTCAAGTCACTGATTGCTGTAGCATCTTTGCTCCTTTTTTCCACCCTGTGGTGGAGTCTTAGAGGATTGATGAAGTGTGAAAGAAGGGAGAGGAAGGAAAGGGCATTACCAAAGCCAGGTGGTGGTTGCTGGTGTTGAAAAATCTATTACCCAGGAGCCAGCAGGTGGGCAAGCTGGGCCTCGGGAGAAGTGGCTTTAGGTGTTACTCAGTTACCCATGTATGTAGGTTATTAAAACTCTACTATAGTCCCATGTTTTCCTCAGTGCACCAGTTTAAGAACTTCTGTGTCTGTGGTTTACTCTTTGCTTCCCTCCTCTTTTGGGAGATCATGATGAGCTAATTAAGCAGTGGACACGGGCTAAACTGGATTAGTGAAACATTAATCTTTGTTAACTCCTTCATTCTCCATTTATTTATTTTTTAATCCAAATCATTTCACTGATCCTATTTTGAGGGGGATGCCACAGACAGTGTTTTTTCTAATGACAAAGAAATTTGGAGGTTCTCTTCTTCACTTGTCGTTCCTCTGCTGGGTGCAGCACCAGCTCTCATTCTCAACTGGTGTTTGTGGATTTGTACAGTGCCTAGTGAAATGATATTTCTCTATGCTTTTATGATATTGTTGACATTACAAAATACAGTGGGATTCTTATTGTTTTGACGGCTTGATGTTGAGAAGCATGGTGGCCTGAAAGTTCCTGAAGTATTCCTGGGGTTTTTTGCCTGGAATTTTGTATGTTTATGGATTTTATGTTGTATGACAGTTCCTGACAAATAATCTTACAATTTTAGCTATTTGATTACCGTTTCTTCTTTAAATACAAACTACTTGCAAGTTTGTAGTCTGTGGGGCGATTTGCATCTTCATTTTTGTAGAGCTTTTCCTATTCTGTGACAAACAGCTGAGTGGTAATGTGTATGTGAGGATCATCAAACGTGTTTGAAAGGCCTCCTTAGTCTTCAGCAGGCAATACTGTGTTCCATTTAAAAAAAATTAAATTAAAAAATTCCCTTTTACATGAAACTTGCATGAAAGAAAGAAATTGTTTACAGAGAAACCATGTTTGAAGACCTCTTTTATTGTAATTTGGATCAATAAGGAAAGTACTTTCTACCTATCACTTCTGCTAGAGGAGGTGAACCTTATGAAAAGCATGATCTGATGATAGCAGCCCTTTGATAGTCATTAAGTGTGGGAACTTGTACTTACTCTGAAACTTGTGGGATACATCATATTTTTATCAGTTTATCTTCTTACTTTCTCAGTTCTAGAACAAAATTTTGTCTGTTTTTGCTGGTGGGTTTGTCTCCTGCATTTGTTAAACCTGCTTTTGTCTTCAGTGTTCTTTTCAAAACCGTTTCAATTAGTACTGGATTAATCAGATGTCTAATTCACACAGAGGCAGATCTTGAAACGATGAGTTATTTTTGGCTGCTGGAGATGTGCTGCAGTTGGTATTTTGCTGGAGCAAGGTGTTTGTGTTTGAGGCTTCTAACTGATCATAAATGTATAAATTTAGGTTTCATTGCTTTTTAACTCTGGATATAAGCACATATTGTTTGTGGAATTTTTTTGTTTATTTTTTTTCCCCCTGTCTGATGGCTATCTAGTGACAACCACTAGCTGTTTACTGAGAGAAGTGTAGGGGGAGCCTAGGTGATGGACTTGTTGATGCTCAGGTTCTCATTAGTTGTAATGGCAAGAAAACAGGGTGGCCAGTGTCCTGGAGTTGCACAGATCACCTTTCTGTTCCCGGGCTGAACTTTCCAGATGTTGTTGGTGAGCTGTCACTTGAGATTCCCTGCCCTGTCAGTATCTTTGGAAGTCAGCATTGCTCAATTTGAAGGTCCAGTGGTTTGCAGTATTACAAGCATGAAGGTTCTTACAAGAAGAGATAGCTAAAGATGGAAGATGTGCTGCTGTGAAAGAGAAAATGAGCGTCACACTCATACAGAAGTCAACATGACAAATATGGTATCAGAGCAGTACGGCTCTAGGAAAGAAGTGTAATATGGAGGCACTCTAGCAAGAGCAGTCTGTGCAACAGCTGAATTGTTTATGGAATTACAGGAAGGCATGTAAGTGTTGCCTTATGTTTCTGTCTGGATCAGGACTCAGTGGGTTTCCAGAAATCAATTTCAATACTTTCATTAAATTATAGACAGACTTAAGGTCCAAAAAATTTAAGTGTGCATTGGAGAGAATGTCTCTTGGGAGGAGATGGGGCAAGGCTGCTTAAAATATTTAAGCATCCATTTGGTGTTTGTTTTTTGTTGGTTTTAGTTTTTTGGTGTTTGTTGTGGTTTTTTTGTTTTTGTTTTTTTTTTTTAAATCAGAAGGGAAGAGCAGCATCATATATTTTGCAATATTAATTATCTTAATGAAAAGATCTTCAAATCACAGATTTTCTTTTATTTCCAAAATATGCATGACCTTGCACATAGGTGAACCCAGTAATTGTCGTGTTTGGTTTCCAACTTCAGGAGAAAATTTGGCCTTCAGGTATTTTCTCCCTTATATGTATGTGGAAGAAAAAAACTGAGGAACAAAACAGCTTAGTAAATGTCTGGGGTTTTTCCTCAGTCATCTAAAAGTTGACATTACATCATCTGCACAGATGTAAATATAGAAAATAGTAGGTGTGTTATATCTTGTGACTTATTTTTAAAACCCCTTTTACAGAGGACTCTCTTTACTTGAGTGTATGTGTCACTAAATAGAGACATGGCATTATGTCCATTTTTCTTTCTGGGAGATCGGAAGTTTTTTCAAATGCTTGTTTTAATCTTTTAAGTTTGTTTTTAGCCTTTGTGGAAATGCTGTTATGTTTTCTGTCACTGACTCTGCTCTTTCCCAAGATGCTTGTATTTCAGTGAAGTTGTGTTCTGTTTTTACCTAGCTATCCCTCTCTCTATACAGGTTTCAGATTTTCCCAAATACACATTTTTTTCCTCTCTGAACAATGATATTATTGAACAAAGTAATAAGTAATGTACCTGAGTGGTTTTGTATGAAAATCAGCTAAGCTGTTGAGTTTTTGGACCAACAGGAAAAACAATCCTTCCTTTACTTTCGGTGTTAAACCCCAGAGGATTAGCAAAATAGATGTGAATATTTTCAGTATTGAGACCTGTCCTAGGTCCTGATTCAGGGTAAGCTCTCTGTTTGAGGTATTATTTAAGACTTAGTTTAAATAAAATCCAGAGTTACATGACTTCTCAACGGTCAAAGGACTTCTAAGCATTCCATGGAAACAAAGTTTTGTTTGGTGTAGTGTGTTTGTTAGGTTCTTTATTGTCTATAGGCAGTGTTATAACTATCTCTGTGTATGGCTACTTGTGGAAGTAAATGTTTTACAAAATGAAGATTCTAAGTTGGCTTGAAATTGAACTTTAAATATTACTGTAAAAGTACAGAACAAATCCAACCAATTCTGAAATCAATTTCTATTGCTATGTAATTGCTGCGTGTAAGAAAACAATTGAGTTGAAGTGTGTTTTCTCTTTTGCAGGTGTTGCTGAAATAGTTTGATTTATTTAAAGCGTATGATTTCATGAAATTGTGCCTGATTGTTAGTGCAGCTGTCAACAGCTGCATGCTCATTTCGCTAATTGCATTCTAAGATAGCTAAGCTTATTTTAAGACACACAGTTGTGCACTTTTTTTTTTTCAAGCAACTACACACATTCAGAAAATTTACCACAGAAAGTTCAGTGCTATCACAATGAAGAATCGTTGCTCTAGAGGAAATTTGAGAGCTCATAAACAAGACTGTATCAGCCAGTCTAGTGCATGGATAGCATCTGTGAAAAGTTGGCCCATGCCACTTAAATTTATATAGTTCTAAAGGCCTTGAAATGGTCTTTGTCCTTTGGGTTAATTTCATCATCTGCTCTTTGGGAGTATTTTATAGTTCTACATGTAAAACTTTCATTTAACAAGAAACTAATTCCTACTGCTGCATCAGTATTCTGGTTGTGTATACCGGAACTATGAGCATCTGTTACACACTGATATAATCTCCTTCAAGAAATATGTACCTGAAATGAGAAATTTATATAAAAGTTGTACATGTGTAAAAAGCTTATTAGGAGAGTAGACTATCTATTATGCATGCTAATTCTGTATAGAATACTTGTACGTTTTTTACTGGTATGTGTTAGCTACATTATTAGTCAACAGTATGAAATTGATAATGCAGTGTTGTTTTTATTTGTTATATAGCTTTATGCCAGTATATACAGGCCTCTAAAACCCGAGATGGTGCCAGCCGTTTCATTTCAAGTGCAACAGAAGGTAAAGGAAAAAGTGTGGGGGAAAAAAAAGCACCATTTTTTGTTCATCTGATACCCTATCTTCATGGGCATTTATGTGGTTCTTGACCTTTTAACCTTCTAGACTCTCTCTTCACAGCTAACTTCTTGTAATAGATGGTGGATAACTTTTTTTCCTAAGTCTTGAAGAAGAAATTAAGTGATGCCACTTGTATGTCTATCTTAAACTTGCATCATCTTTGCATCTTGTCTATTTGTGCTTTTCTTCAGTAACAAAATTCCACTGAAACTGAAACTTTAGCTATGCTTTAACAAGAATCTGAAGTTATCTGAAGAGAAGCTTAGAGAATTGCTGTCATGACCACAATCTCAAGACAGTATCGCTTAAGGAAAAGCACAGATACTTAACAACATGGAAATGTTACAATGCTAATCCTTGCTAATATCTCTAGTCTGATTTTATGCTAACTAACTGTCTTGCATTTTCTGTTTCTCTTAAAAGGTGTGTTTGTTTAATTCACTTATCCTCGCATCTTCCTGCTGATGTTCTGCTTTTTGGCCTTGTTTGAGCTTAAAAAGAGAATGAAATATTTACTTCTCTATTTTTCTTTCACCTGCAGGGGAAAACTTTGAACAGACTCCGTTAAGACGCACATTTAAATCCAAAGTTCTTGCTCGCTATCCTGAGAATGTTGAATGGAACCCTTTTGACCAGGATGCAGTGGGAATGGTCAGTATTACTTAATGGCTTTAGATTTTTGTCTTAATTGAAGGCATTCATCTGTGTTTTCTTTGACAAAAAAAGTGTGAAGTCTATTATAGATTGGAAATAATCATGAATTTCTCTAAATTGTGCAGGCTCAAAAGGCCTTTTCAATTAATTGGGTTATTTTTTAAAGGAAATTAAGTTCAAACTTATAAGTGATAAGTGCCTAGGAGAGTTTTTTGTTCTTTCACAACTTTTTTGTTGCAGTCTAGAGAATTGATAGAGAAATAAATTAGTCTGCAATTAATGAATCTTCGTTGTGCATGATTTTTCTGTTCAATGGAATGCAGTTTGGTTTCTTAATTTAGATAAAACAAAGTACTTTGTCAGGTTTCTGATCTTAGTGACCAATATACTTTCCTTTATATGAGTTTGAATTCTGTTATTTTATTCTTGTTGAAGTTGGTAACAAAATGTTTATGTGTTTCAGTAGAAACTGCATGCAGCCCTTTTAACCTGTTCCTTTAGTTTTTCTGATTTAGATGCATGTTACTGTAGTGCACAGAGATGTAACACCTCACAATTTAAAGTGAAATGCAATGGCAGTCTGTGGATTCTAAATCCTATTTTCAGCAATGCTTCTGAAGGCAGAGGGAGAGAAAAGTGTGTTTTAATGGATATTATCTCCCCTCCCCCCTTTTTTATAGCTGTGTATGCCTAAAGGGCTTGCTTTCAAGACACAAGCAGATTCCAGAGAACCTCAGTTCCACTCTTTTATTATTACTCGTGAAGATGGCTCACGGACATTTGGATTTTCTCTCACGTTTTTTGAGGAAGTTACTAGCAAACAGATCTGCAGTGCAATGCAGACATTGTATCATATGCACAATGCTGAATATGACATTCTTCATACTCCACCCACAAATGATAAAGATAGCTGCAGCAGCACTGGAGACTGCAATGGCACTTCTGTTTCAAAGCTACAGCGTTTTAACTCCTATGACATCAGCAGAGACACACTCTATGTCTCAAAGTGCATTTGTCTGATTACTCCAATGTCTTTCATGAAAGCTTGTAAGAAAGTACTAGAACAACTTCACCAAGCAGTGACTTCACCTCAGCCGCCACCTCTACCTTTAGAAAGCTACATCTACAATATTCTGTATGAGGTTCCTCTTCCTCCAGCAGGAAGGTCATTAAAATTTTCGGGTGTTTATGGACCAATTATCTGCCAGAGGCCAAGCACCAGTGAACTACCATTATTTGATTTTCCGGTTAAAGAAGTTTTTGAATTGCTTGGAGTAGAAAATGTGGTTCAACTCTTTACCTGTGCCCTCTTGGAATTTCAGATACTGCTTTATTCACAGCGTGAGTACTTGGTTTTTGTTTTCTTGTCTCGTAGTTGTACTGGCACAAGGTCTTTTCATTTCTTGAATATTAAAAAACACACAAATGGCAGAATAGCTGCATTAAAGTGGCATTAGCATGCTAATGCAGTCAGGCTGATCTATGTGCAGGTTTCAATGTAAAGAGAAGAACTGGAGTTACAAAAAGACTGTTGCATTGGCTCTGGTTGTAGACACCTAAAAAAACTTTGGACTTTCATGTAATCTCCTGTATTCGTGGAGTGATTGTCCCCTTCATTGTTGCCTCTGGAGAAGTTGTGCTGTTGGATAGGGTTGTATGCAGTCTCCCATGTTCCTCTCTAGCTGCTTAGCTGAATTCCCTTCTATCTCTGCCAAACTATCCATGCATTTTGAGAAGCTACATAGTTAATTATATATGGTTCTGAAGAAGAATTAGTGATGCAAATATAACTCTCTTTGAGTACCCAAAGCCACATTTCAGTAGTTACTTTGAAATAAAATTACTTGAAAAAAGTTTTGTTTGAATTTAAATCCCGAATTGCTGTCAAGGCCTTGAAGCAGGTATTGCTGAAGTCACATAGATAAAGCTTGCTTTGAAGAGGATAGGTGGCAACTGAGCTGAAATAGCATCTGTTTATCAATTAATAAGTAATTTGGTAGTGGTATCCATTTTCTGTGTTAAAACTTGTAAATACTGGGCTTCTTACTCTGCATCCTGTTACTCTAACACAGAGTATGTGGAGTTATGTCAAAAGATAATTTTTCTACTTTTTGTTGTCCTAAGCTGGCTAACGTTAGTCCAGGCCCACCCATCCATAATGGTGTAGTTTAAAGTACACAGACTGTGTTTTGAACACTGTTTTATAGTAATGATAAAGAAACCTAGAAGATCCCAGTACAAATCTAGGGATAGTCCAGGGTGTTTCTGAAATCTGTTTTCAATATTTTCTTCCATTGAGCTGTTGCTGAAATATGTAGAATACAAATGGTAACTATTTATAAAATATATCCTGCGGTTATTAGCAACATTGTCCAAGCATGAAATACAGATGTTTGTGTGTTGAGATGTATGACTAGACTAAAGCCAAAGATGGATTTTGTGTGCATAGTCAAGGTGATTGAAAGTGTGTAATGGCAGCAGGGCATTGTCACAGTTGTTGCATTGCATGAACACTGTTAACTACCAGAGAAAAACTACACAGTAATTCAAACACAGTCAAAAAAACCTTGCTGTACTCTCTTGTAGTGGTTACTCTCTTGGATTTAAAAAACAAGTTGCTTTGCTTATTATTCATAGAAAACCTAGAAATACTTGCCTAGCAGACCAACGACTTCTGTGGTTTCTCCAGAAATGGATTGGCATTTATATGTTTGGGATTTAGAGAGAGTTTGTTTATGTGGATATTCGTGTCCTGCCAGTGGAAGATTCAAACATCAGCTCTTCCTTCTGAAGAAGAATGCAGTCCAGTTGGCCTGTAGTTGTGCTTGAGACCTCCTGTGGCAGAAGTGAGAGTGCCTGGCCAGTTGGAAGCACCGCAAGAAAAACAACGTGTGCATTGCCATATTGGAACAGTGTTCCCTGATCTTTTTTCAGGCCATTGCATTATAAGTACTCTTTTCTCCTGGGCTGGAACTCAGCTCGCTTCTGGACTTGTCTTCTGTGTTCTGGGTTCTCTTTCCAAGTCATATTAATAGGTTCAACGCTCTTTCTTGGGCCCTTTCCAAGTGTCTGATCAGTGGCTAATTAAAGAAGCTTAAAATAGCTCTGAAACAGTTGAGTTTCTTGTTTGCATGCACAGACATATGGAATTCAAAGGGATCCATGCAGCTGAAGGTCTGTGGGCCTGGATATTTATGACAGTTTCTGTCCACTGTTCGCCCGCCTCACCTCAAGCTCTGTCAGAGTTGGGCTGTGTTGCACCTTATGGAAGTGTCTTTACTGTCTCTATCAAGTTCTCACCTATAGCTTCTGACTGAAAAGTCTTCTTTCAGTAGGAAAAGAATTTTAGTTATTTGTTTGCTGACTTTTGGCTATCAATTCTGATGAACTAGCTGTGACAGTGCCTTCTCAGTAGTAGTAAGGGCTTGCTCATGTTCTTGCATGTGCAGTAATGTGAGGTCTAAGTTGTCCTTCAGAATATAAATCTTGAAACTTTTTAATGTCCTTTGGATATGTTAAATCTTTTGGTGCTCAAACCTGTGACAGTTGAGGTGGTTGGGATTGTTTCTTGTTCTCCTAAGTCAGATGAGATTGTGATACTTGTTGGGTGGATTTAGATTTAGAACAGTACATGTCAGGATCAGAGGGTTTGCTTGTAAGATTTACTTTTTTTTTAAAAAAAAGACAAAACAAACCCAAAACTCTTGGGGGACTTTGCTGCCAGATGCAGTCCTTTTTGAAACAAATTATTTGTTATCTTAAGTTGCAGTCAGTCCTTGGAATAGGAGTAACTTCACTTGGCAGTGAATGTGTTTTGCTTTAAGATTCCTTTGACATGTTTCTGACTTTATGCTTCTGGTAATTCTTCTTTTGTCCCACTATACTGGCACAGCCTGTATGTTTTGGATCATTGTAAGCCAGATGTAGGGAAAGAATTCCTTCATTTGATTTTCCTCTCAAGAGAGTTGTCTCCCATTTGAGAAGTGTTAGAGGAACGCAGGTGCATGTAAGACAGTGAAGAATCTGAAGCTGCTCCTAGTGCTGGACCAGTGCTGAGGAACTCTGGCAAAGAGACAGTGGTGCTGAAGGAGGCCTTCAGGAGTGCCCTCACCAGATTAATCTGCGGGAGCTGGTTGGAATTCCTGCAATTTATGTTGGTCTTGTATCTGTGAAATAGACTTATTCCTTATCTCTGTAGAGCACCTAGAGCTCTTCTGAAAAGTGTGCACTGAGTTAAGACAGCTGTGAAATCTGCTTGGAGGAGATTTTTTAAACAGCTAAAAACAATAAAAAAAGAAATACAATGCACCACTGCCACAGACTATGATCTTGAACAGTTTGTATTTTCTGGGTATTTGCTGTCTGCTACATTTTTAAGTACAAGTAAAGTTTGGGTTTGGTTTTTTTTTTCTGTTTTGCTTTGCTTTTGAGTCACTTCTCCCCATCTTTCTTTCACTTGCTTAAAATTATGTTCACTCTGGAGATTTATAGTAGTAGTTTTCTCTCTTTGCAGTATTCGTCCCATGTTGCCCAACTCTGATCTCTTACATAGGACGCTTTCTTTTTATGCCTCCAGTCATTTAGGAAAACTGCTTGATGCAGGCATCTTTAATCAGCATGGCAGACACAGGAATAGGAAGTGCCCACTGCTTCTACTAACCACAGTTCTGTCTTACTGCAGTTACAGGTTTTTTGAAGTAGAAGGCCCAATTAAAGAAATTTGTTTTCTCTAAGGAGTCTGACATACTGAATACCTGTGCTCAGAAAAATTTGTTGAAAAATGTTTCTTTTACGTCATGCTTTCTGCTATGAACAGGCATGCCTAAAGGGAGCCCTCCAGGTAATGGTTTATTCCGGTGGCTCAACTGCATTGCATCCTACCTGTCTATAGGGACTGTGTATATATTTTTTTTTTTCCCCTTCTGCTCCCCTTCAGGTTAAAGAGAAGCTTAATCCTAGCAAGTAGCCCATCTTTCCGGTTTATCCATATACATTCTGAAGATCTCCAAACTTGTCTGTAGTAATGGTCCTCCACTGTATGGGCAACTCTCTGCCTTAAAGCAGCGTATGGGAGTTGCATGTGGAATGGAAATTACTTGACAAATACATCAGTGTTTCATTGGGATCCTTGAAGTAGGAAGATTAGAAGGAAAAAATATTCCAGAATGTGATCATGTAATGGTTTTAAATTTGAGCAAGTCAGAGAATTTCTGTAGGCACTTGATAGACTTTTCTCTGGTAGAATGTGAGAATGGAAAGGTGGAATAATGGTTCTTAAAGCTGCCACCTTCTTCCCATCCTGCTCCTCTCTTTCCAGACCCAAGACCCCTCAATTCTTCTTTTTTCTGGATTTACTTGCTTTTTACAGATCAACAAAAATGTCTACATATACCAGATAAAGATAAATACCAGTGTAAATAACTTCTTATGCGTGCTTTAAGGGATAATGTATTTTACCTACAGTAATTGGTTAGAAGAACAAATCAACCTTTTTCTGTGTTCTTAAGTGGCCATGTTAAAAAGTAGATTTTCTTTTCCTTGCACAGTGATCAGTTAAGTGCTTTCCAAACTAATAGCACACTAGTGGTATGTAATTTTTTTCCCTACCAGTGCTCTTTACAGTACAAGATCAAAAGACTCTGTGTCATTTGCACCAGAATAAGCATATTCTGGTTTCAAAAACAAGAGCAAGACCACTACTGAAGTGCTTCTTCCCTCTTTTAAATTTTTTTGTTAGGTCCATGTCCTCCTTGTGCTGAGGACTCTAAAGCTGGATGCAGTAGTCTAGGTGGGGTCTCACGAGGGCGGAGTAGAGAGGGAGAATCACCTCCCTCGACCTGCTGGCCATACTTCTTTTGATGCAGCCCAGGATATGGTTGGCCTTCTAGGCTGCAAACGAACATTGCCAGCTCATGTTGAGCTTCTCAACAACCAGCACCCCCAAGTCCTTCTCCACAGGGCAGCTCTCAAATCATTCCCTGCTCAGCCTGTATTTGTGCATGGGATTGCCCCCACCCATTTGCAGGACCTTGCCCTTGGCTGTGTTGAACTTCATGAGGCTGGCACAGGCCCACCTCTCGAGCCTGTCCAGGTCCTTCTGGGTGGCATCCCTCCCCTCCAGCATGTCAACGGCGCCACACAGCTTGGTGTTGTCAGCAAACTTGCTGAGGGTGCACTCAATCCCACTATCCATGTTGCCAACAAAGATGTAGAACAGCACCAGTCCCAGTACTGACCCCTGAGGAATGCCACTTGTCACTGGTCTCTGCTTGGACATCAAGCTGTTGACTGCAACTTTTTGAGTGCAACTGTCCAGCCAATTCCTTATCCACCGAGTGGTCCATCCATCAAATCTGTGTGTCTCTGGTTTAGAGACCAGAATGTCATGCGGGACAGCGTCAAACGCTTTGTACAAGTCCAGGAAGATGCCATCTGTTGCTCTCCCCTTATCCACCAACGCTGTAAGCCCATCATAGAAGGCCACCAAATTTGTCAGGTATGACTTGCCCTTGGTGAAGCCATGTTGGCTGCCACCAATCACTTCCTTATTTTCCATGTGCCTTAGCAGAGTTTCCAGGAGGATCTGCTCCATGATCTTGCTGGGCACAGAGGTGAGACTGACTGGCCTGTAGTTCCCTGGGTCTTCCTTTTTTTCCCCCTTTGTGAAAATGGGTGTTATGTTCCCCCTTTTCCAGTCAGCGGGAACCTCACCAGTTTGCCATGACTTTTCAAATATAATAGAAAGTGGCTTAGCAACTTCATCTGCCAGTTCCCTCAGGACCCATTGATGGATTTCATCAGGTACCATGGACTTGTGTACCTTCAGGTTCTTTAGATGGTCTCGTACTTGATCTTCACCTACAGTGGGCAGTTCATTCTCCTAGTCCCTGCCGTTGCCCTCTGTGACTCAGGTGGTGTGGTTAGAGCCGTTGCTGGTGAAGAGTGAGGCAAAAAAGTCATTGAATACCTCAGTCATGTCAATATCCTGGGTGACCAGGTCTCCTGTTTCTTTCCAGAGAGGGCCCACATCTTCCCTAGTCTTCCTTTTGTCACTGATATACCTGTAGAAGGCTTTCTTGTTGCCCCTGACACCCCTGGCCAGATTTAATTCTATCTGGGCTTTAGCTTTCCTAACCTGATCCATGGCTGCTTGCACAGTTTCTCTGCATTCCTCCCAGGCCACCTGTCTTTGCTTCCACCCTCTGTAGGCTTCCTTTTTGCTTTTGAGTGTGTGCAGGAGCTCCTTGTTAATCCATGCAGGCCTCCTGGCTTTTTTGCCCGACATCATCTTTGTTGGGATGCAATGATGTGCATGAAGTCTGCAGAGTGTAGTCACTGTCGCTTGCAATCTGTGACTGTGCAGACCAAATAGTTGGGAATGGCTTAAGCCACGTAGGCAGCCAGGATCAGAGAGCTGGATTTGCAGAGAACTTGGTTGCAGGAGGTAGCTGCTGAGTGGATAGAAGTTCTGAATTATTGATGTTACTTTGTAATTAATTTGAAAGGCTAATACTAAAGTTAGCTTAATGACAGAGAGAGAAGTTGTATTTAAATTAGCTAGCAGGATTAGACAGGGGGTGTTGTGTGGTAGGAAAACACTTTCTATTCTGAGACTTGTTCTTTCAAATAAACAAGCTGAATACAAACCAGCTGGAATGTTTGTATATCTATGGCTACACTTAAAGTTCCTTTTAAAGCTGAAGAAAATAGGGTATGGAACGGATTCTTCTTCCCAAAGCTTATCATTAATTCATCACTTCTTTGCAGTCAGGCTGCAATTAAAGCTGCAAACCAGTAAGTAATTGTAGGCAGAAACTGGTGTCCAGGCAGACTAGGGGAGTGCTGCTGGTGATGTTCACTGATTGTTGCCTGATGTGTTTCAGTCCAAGTAAGCTTTTGGCAAGAACTTTAAACTGTTTGAGCTGTTCTTGCTTGTTTTGATTGAAGGCTCCTTCAGTCATGGTAGACCTACTCGCGAGGCACTGACAAGTAGCTTTGTGCAGTAACCTTTTCCACCAGCAGAGCTTGATCTAAAAAGATAGAGCAAAAGCCTAGATTGCAGAATTATGACGGATGTTTGCAAAACTTTTGCTGAGTTCCTCTTGGGTTGTGGGACTCTTTGCAGACCTCAAACTCTGCAACTTTGAGTTCAAACAAAATTAACCATGAATGCCAGGAACTGAATTTCTTGGCCCTCTGTCTTCTGCTACCTGAATTCTGAGCAGAGGATGGCTAAAGGATAAAATTAAAGCCATAATCTTAGAAAGTGCACAGTTAAGCTTAATTTTTCTCCAGAGTGTTTGTTTAGAATAAATGTTATTTTTGCAGTTTTCATCTGCATTCTGCGACAGTGTGCAACAGCTTCAGAAACCTCAACACCTGAACGTGTGTGCGTTCAAGTGTCTTTTCCAATTTCACAGTGTCTGTAGTTTTATGAACATGTTGGAAGACACGCATACCCCACATGCTAGCACACATATTAAGGATACTATTTTTTTTCCCTTACTCCTATTCCCTGCCGCCCCCATCCCTGACTGGAATTGGGTATTGTGGCAGTATCATTATAGCTTGACTGAAGGTAGGAATTGTCTTAGTCTTGGGAGCTTGTTTTATGCTCTTTCCAGCCTGGCAGCTCGAAAGCATTCTGAATGCTTCAGCAGTTGTTTTAGACCACACGCTCTGAATTCATCTGGTGTTGCCTTCTCCTTTACGGTGCTTAGATATCAAAAACCATTAAAGATGATTCTGTAGTATAAAAGAGGAGGGCGAGGTTTTGGCCCAGCATACTGCAATGATAACTGTTCTAGCCACCAGCTGCGAAATAAAAAGATTTTTTGGTATACATATTGCACAGGTGCATTTAGCACTGCTGTTAAATTCTAGGGGGAAATGAGATGTTTTTACATTGAACCGGAACTTTGGTCATACATTGCAAAGGATAAACAAAACTGATCCTTTTTATTTTCTACAGTTATTTCAGTAGCACTGTTGGGTTGGCTACTATACAGTATGCTTCATAGACATTTAAACACTCTCTTAAAAAATGCTTATCTGAGAGATACCAGATGCCTTGGGTTTCATCCAAGGCTTCCATAGAAAGCCATAAGCACAGAGAAAAGAAATTATTTCCAATGTGTTTCTTAGCCAATTACAATACCACTTCCATACTCAAACTGGCGTTCCTGGTAACGCTGGTATAGGTAGCAGAGAGTGACTTAATAAATGCTAGACTCAATTTGCTCATTTCCATCTGACTTGTAGAATGACCTACTTTGCGTTGAGCTCTCTTTGTTGTTTCAGCAGAATGTGCTTGGGTGTACAAGTCTGAGCTTTCATTAAGATGCCGCTCAGCTAGTACTGGGTTTTGTGGTTTCTGTTTTAAAGCAAGCTCTCATCTCTTTAACTTAGATCCATTTACTTTAAAATGTTTGTGAAAGAAATATGTATTTTTTTTCTCGATCTTTTTCAGATTATCAGAGACTGATGACTGTGGCAGAGACCATCACAGCACTAATGTTTCCATTTCAGTGGCAGCATGTGTATGTTCCTATCCTTCCAGCATCCCTTCTTCATTTTCTAGATGCTCCTGTCCCTTACCTTATGGGCTTGCACTCTAATGGGCTGGATGACAGGTCTAAGCTGGAACTTCCTCAAGAGGTGAGAGGAGCTTGTCTTGATTGATTAAATATTGTACGTGACTATAAAGGAAGTGAGAAATGAGCCAAAACACTAATGCTAACTGTAACGGCCATTGTGAAGTTCTTGCTGGCTATATGGCATAGCTCTTACTTTATTTTTTGGAGATGCTGGAGAGAATCTGATGAAATAGATAAATAAACCCCTGTTTTAGAAATTTTGTGCTCTGATAAAATTGAACTGTAATTTTACGGGTATTGGTGCAGTGGGGTTACAGAAAGAACACTTTTCTGCTGCAAAACTTAACCCTGTCATGCTAGGAAATGCAAAAGTGCAATGTGAATTCACCAACTGTGGCCAAAAGGCCATACAGCTGCTTCTGTGCGGTGCCGAGTGAGCAAAGCTTGACTGGCTTCAGCACTGTGCTGTGCTTGGGCTGGTTCCTGGCTGCGTGGGATTAGGCTGGGTTTTCCCTCACTGCATTTCTGAGTTGTGGTTGGCTTACATGGACCCAGCCTGGCAGGTGTCTGCACCAAAACTATTTCAAATTTTCTTCTAGAATGCATACTTCAGTCGGCAGCAAAATGTCAGCATCTACTTGAGTAAACTGGTGCTAATTGGGGCAGTGCTCAGGAAGTCCTCCCTTGTAGTGAGGCTCTGTTAACACCAGCCACTGCGTAAAGGAGAAGCAAATGGTCTGTAAAAGTCCTGCAACTTATATATGGGGCTGGGACTACATTCACGCTGCTTAGAGGTCATTTTTATTTACTTTATCCCACTGTTCACTTTACAAATATTCTTTTTAGGGATGCGCTGAGAGAGTTTAAGAGCTGGTTGTGAGGATCGGGGGACCAAGAGTGGTTGAGCACTACCTGAGGTAGCAAAGGAAACATCTGCAGGAGCCAGTAACCACCCGTGGGAAGTATGTCAGGCAGCTGGCGCCTGGCTGGCTCATGAGGCAGTTCCATCAGTCGTCTGAATGACTTCCCTCTTTGAGCGCCATTGAATGGTTTATTTGCTCTTGTATATGAGTGTTACAGTATGATCTGGCTGGCTGTTGTCAAGAAGCTGGACACCTTGCGAGTGCTTGCAGAGTTACTAGCTGCAGAACAGCACAGCTCTGGCCCCTGTTAGAGTCTGCTTACTTGTAGGTGTAACTTTACAGGGGAGGGACTGGGTAAACCATGGGAAACACCCTACTTACAGGCACTGGTAGGGTTCTCTAATCTCTACCATTTTCTCTGCCTGTTTTCTTCTATTATAATTTACATTGCTGGGAATACAGAACTGTGGCAGGCAGAGAGCTTTGTGGTGGTGGTTTTATTTTCATTATTAGGCAGTGCTGCAACATAGCTTGACACAAAAAAACCTTAAAAAAAGCTGCATGAAATTAAAGACAAGATATTTTTGTGAACCTCCAGTCTGGTCACCATGCCAACACTGCTCTTTTTCTCAAATCCATATGCTGATAGTTTTCATTTGTTTTTCCTGGCAAGTTCAAAGGAAAATTTCTCTTCGAACTGAGTTATTTTTTCTATGAAAACTGAAGTATTTAATCTCTTGATTTCTTTCTTTTCTCCCTCTCTTTTTTTTTTTTTTTTCAGTGACATAATTAATAACAGAGTAATGTACGTTCTTGCCATGAAAACAGTCTATTGCTTTGGTTTACTACATTTTTGGATGTACTGACAGGCCTAATTAATACAGTTAGTGTACTACTTAGAGAGGATAACTGGTAAAGTAAAATGCATATGTGGATATGCATGTTCATATGCACAATGGGTGTTTTAACTATTATAATGAGCTTCTAAAAGACTGTCCACCTTTTGTAAACAGTTTCCTCATTTTAAAATCCCTGTGATACTTCCAACTAAATAAAAATTTTAATTTCAAATAGGTATTTCAATTATTTAAAAGGTAAATGGTTTTGAAGCTTTATCAGCTTACTTTGAGGTTTAAAGTAAGGTAGTTGATCTATTTTTAGGTGTTAAAAATAATCCAACACCTCAATTTACATTTTGTTTTACAGATAGCGTTTTATGAAGGCGGAGGAGTAGTTTTTTGATAGTGTCTTACAGAGATGAGAATTGTCTGGCAGGGCAGGGAGGGGAGGGCACACAGGACTGAGATATCAGCAGTGATGTGCCCATGTGATGGAATTTACTTCAGGACTTAAACTTGTTCTTCTGAAGCTTCAATTTTTCTCTGTTATTCAAAGAGTGAGCTCATAAAGGTTTGTACGCAATAAGTATGACTTAGTCTGAGAAATCCCTTTGATGTAGTCACTGCTGAGTAAGGTTTCTTGTGAACTGTTGGAGTCCTTAGTACTGCAGTCTGGGAATGCAGCTATGGCATAGAAATGGACTTGAACATGTGCTGGAGACTTCAAAGAGAACTAAGTAGTTGTCCTATACCAATACATTTGCTTATCTGAGAGGCAAAATAGACTGGCAAGAAGAGGAGCTCACTATTGTTGAGATTTTCATTGTAGAGTGTTTACTTTCAAAAAAAGCCAATAACCCCCAAACCAAAAAAAAGACCCAACAAATCACCCCAAAAACCTGCTGTTGCAACAAGAAGTAAATGTAGCATTTTAAAATTTAAAGCAGAATTCAAAGTGCATGCCAGTCTCACTTAGTGAAACTATTGGTCAGTATCAGTATTTCTGTTATTAATAATTTAATCAGTCAGCTCTAGTATATTTAGAAATGCAGATTACAGCTTCATCTCAAAACTACTTTGCTTTATGATTAGGCTTTCAGATACCCTTCACTTAAAGAGCCAAAGAAGCTCTACACTTAATTCCTGACATAGAAGCCAACAAGGAACAGGTATAAAATGTGCTGTAGAATGGTAGAAGAGGGCATATGGATTCTATTATTTCTACTTCAATAAAGACAAATTTGTCATCAGTAACAAAAGGGATATTAATATTTAGCATTGCTTATCTCTAAAGTTTGGAATGTGTATCATCCTTTATGAAATCATCAGGGTTACATGAGGAACTTAATTTCCAAGTCCTGCCTCTAGGCTCCTGATTCAGAGATATAGTAAGTATCAGAATTTTCCTCACTTACTGCAAAGGGTATATAAAGAGCTGTTCTATGTCCTAATTTATTCTGAGTTCTGCAAAAAAAAAACCACCTGGCTTTTTTTTTTTCTCTTTGTCTTGAAACCGCTTAAGATGTGTCTCTTGCTAATCTGTTTACATGGATGCATGGGACAGCTGCTGTTAAAGAAAGCACTATCTAATTTAAACAAGGGCCAGAGAAGCAAGCTTTGACAGAAAATCTAGTTTGTGCTTATTGGTTGAAGAGCATTGTGGAAGAATATAATATTGCTATCTAGCATAGCACGAATGCCTTAATGTCACTGTAGACTTCTTGTTTGTGGTTTTATAACGCAGTTTTAAAAGGTCTAATTTGTCATGCCCAAAGTGTTTTAGGCTAATATATGTGAAAATACTGTCTGTCCTAACTCAGTCCAGTTTGGTTTAAGTCTTGCACACATAAGGCTTGTTTTGATTTGCTTGTGGTGGCAGTCTCCCACATTTTGGTCGCATCTGGTGCTTTAAAGGAATGCTTTACCATGGGAGCATGGAAATTGAGCTGTACCCTAGAAGTTGATTCTTTGTCAGATGATTAAAACCTTCAGCAAAATAACTACATTAGTGTAAAATTCAAGTTTAGACTATCCCTTGGGTACAAACAGTGCTTGATTGCGAATTCGTTGAAGTTCACCAGTGACTTGAAGACCTGACTCTCTGTGGCCCAGTAAAGACACAAGGCTTGCTGTAGGGTTTCTTGTACATGTCAGTGATATAGTGCACTTAACATTAAGTTTGTTCTTGTATGTGTTGCTGCTTTGCTGAGGGCTCTGTCTGTATGCAGGAGCATCCTTGTGGTTTCACTGCTAGCTGCATCAGAGGCTTGTAAGGAACCCAGAAGAGA
This sequence comes from Burhinus oedicnemus, assembly GCA_008921705.1. Classification (NCBI taxonomy): domain Eukaryota; kingdom Metazoa; phylum Chordata; class Aves; order Charadriiformes; family Burhinidae; genus Burhinus; species Burhinus oedicnemus. The sequence continues at coordinate 236,954 of VFFE01006867.1, forward strand.
AAGGGGGGGCATGGGAGAAGCAGTGCTAGAATAAGGTGCTGCAGAAATCAAAGGGGAAGGGAAGAACGTGTAGCTGTTTCAGTTGTTGCTGGCAAAACTGTGGTTTGTTTATCGGTTAAATTGATCAAAAAGGTGGTTAAACTAGCTTTCTTGCAGATCATAAACCCAGCAAGTACTAAAGTAAGATTGTTTTTTTGATGTGTCTTTGAATTTCCTTTAAAGAAATGTTTGCAGTGCTACAGCAATATATTTTTAACAAGCAAGTTAATCTGGGCCATTTCATGCTACTGGATTTGCATGTGCATCTCGCCACTCTGTAATGCAGGAGAATGGTGGAAGTTTAAATTATTTTGAGTGAAAATAAGCAACACTGAGTCTTCCAGCACTGGTTAAATCAAATAAAAGTAGTACCTCATTGAAAAAGCTTGTTTTTAATGGAGTGATCCCAAGAGTCTTGGGCAATAGCTTTTTGTTTTAGAAGAAGTTAAAAGTTTTTAAAAGCTAAGATCCAGTTCTCTGCTAATATAAGGCAGATATATATTCTCAGTATTTTTATTTCAACCATTAAAAAGATGTTATTCAATACTAAATCTTAACAAATTCTGTGGGTTTTTAATTTTGTGTGTTGTTTTAGGAGATAAGATCTCTTGAAAAGCCTTTTTTCATCTTGATGCCAACATATTTAGACCAGACTGACCAAGATAATTATTTTTCAAAGATAATCACTATTTTGTGTGCATTCTTAGGCTTTCTGCTGGTGTGGTAGATCCTTGGTAATACTGCAAATTTATTGACAGACTTCAGTTTTATGTTTTCCTGTACTTAAGTGTTTAACAGCCACTTGAGGAGTTAAATTCGTGTTTCTGAAAGCTGCAGCTCTAAGTTGTTCTCAGTCATAAATTCTGGGTTGACATGAAGAACAGTAGGGCTGAGAATAAATGCAAAAGTTCACTATTTGCTTACAGGAATGGCACAGGAGCATCCTTTAGAGTTTAGGACCACTGTAAACACACTTTCCACAAACCAGCTGTGCGCGTATAAATTTGCATGTCCATGTTTTCTGTGTGTTAAGTGAAGTGGCTGGTTATTTGCAAGGTTGGGACCTAATGCACAAAGGTGATATGTGCCATAGAAATGCTGTAGGTGAATGGTTTTTAGTTTTTCAATGCTGTATTCAAGCAGAAGCCTTAACTCAGAACCATGTTTCAATCTGCCTATCTAAGAGGGGATGTGAAAACCTGTATGTAACCTATAGTTTGAGCACCTGTGCTGCACAGAGAATTCAAGCAGTGGTGATTGCGCTAGCAGAACTGAGTGTTCTATATTGTTGTAGGCATCTATTTGCATACCATGTAACTATGTATTAACATTTAAAATAAGGCGTATCTTCTCTTTGGGATGTCAGTGGGGTGGGGAGCTTACTCATTATTAGTGAATATTAGTTCTTCCTTAGACATCCTTTTGGCAGAATCTAGATCATTTCCTTCTATATTTTTGAACAGAGCTGAAAGGAAGGATATGGGCTTGATGCAGGCATTGCTAGATATGTGTGGAGGTTTGGCTCTTATTGTTTGTGAGTTCAAACTAAAGAATTGCAATTGTCCTCTGGGTTTGGAATTGGTGGATGTAGTCCAGACCCCACTGAGCCAATGGAAAGTTGTGCTGTTGACCTCAGGGGACCAAGCTTTGGCATCAGATACCTGAATATTGACTTACTTTTATCCACATTTCTGAGGTTTGTAAGACTTTCATCTGGACATCCCGTTATTTGTGATGATAAAAGTTTATGGTAATGACAAGTTTTTAAATAGGATGTAACACCCTTGTTCCTTAGTGTAGTGTCTCAGGAGAATCATTTTTTTGTGTGATGATGTTATGTGTCTTGTAACAATCTGCTGTTAAAGTACTTGAGGTTTTCTTTTGGTCAGAAAATCGGTATCTCAGCAACAAATAAAAGAATATTTGACTGTTCTAGAGACCTGTAATACCAAGCAACTCAATTAAGGATGCTCTTTCAATTGTATCTCTGCTTACACATGTCGCTAAGTATCTTGTCTTTATATCATTTGAATTTATATGTGTAAAATGATGATCAATGTATTCATAGAGGCTTACATACAGAGCTGTCAGCTAGTCACAGCTCACTCAACTCTGCTGCCTCCAGAAACAAAATAACTAAAACTTTGTGATCAAAGAACGACTTTATTTTTCTAGTTTGTGTAGTTGTCCAGGTCCTAGCACACAAAATTCCTTGGATGGCCATGATGTCATAAAAAATGTCATTTCATTTCTCTTGCCTTTTAAAATAAATTGAAGGTGAGGACCCCCTCTATCCTTGCTGGTATTCCTTTCTGTTAGATCTATAGTGTAGCAGCATTGTGAGACTTACTGTTCTGGTGTCTCTTACTGGTGGTCTATTTACTTGGGATTTCAATTTTACAGAGCAATGTTGTTTTGTTACCTCTTGAAGGGCTTGTGAAGTGAGATGTCTTTGCCATTTCTGTTCCCTGGGGAACACAGTCTTTTCAGAAGTGCTTATGCAGTTCTTGAGGTTGACCTCAGTGTCCCTAAGTTAAGAGAGGCTAAAATCATCTCCTGAATCTCCTTTGCTTATACTGCTCTAGGTAGTCCTCTAACTTATGGATGAGAGGCACTGCGTAAGTGCAGAGTGTCCCCAAAAATACTTCTTACACTCTTTACAGTCTTGCTGCACATGAACAGATTTCTTTTTTTAAAATGTTTCTATATAGGGCAAATTCTGAGAAATGTAATAGTAAGTTGCATGATAAGCAATCATTGTTAGTGGCTTAGAGTGTTTAAACTATGTGTATTGCTCTTAAAGAGAAACTCTCCAGAAAGGATATTTAACCGTTGGAAGAATTAGTCAGATGAGCCTAGATACTTATAAGCAATTTTAGTGAGCATTAAATTTGGCTTTTTCTTCATTGGCAAGGAGTTTATTTTCAGTGTGAAGACTAGAATCTCTGCATTGGTGAGGCTAGTGTTTGGTTACTTTTTGGCCAAGCACTTTTTAGGTGCAGCCAGGCTTAACCAAGAGTGATGTTTTCTGCAGAATCTGTGCTAAGGTAGGATAGTCCAAAAAAGAAGGAAAGTTGAATGGCATCAAAAAAGAGAGATTAAAAAGGAAGAAATGCAATTAAACTGCTTGAAGAGTTTCTTAACGAGTCTGTCTTGACAGTTCTCAGACAGCTTGTGACAAACTAAATGTTTTTTGTTCTTCCCTCAGCACCAATTGGCAGGCATTGCACGTAGTTTCAAGGCTTTATTTCTCTCATGTCTTGAAGTGCTTATAGTGTTCCTGATAAATATTAGCTGACTTCTGATTGTCACAGAACCATGTGTATAGTGAGGGTCATGAAGTTCCTAAATTCAGGTGCCCACTTGAAACACAAGAGTTCTTTTGTACGTACTGTCCCTTTGTGCTGAATGTTTCTTTGAACGAGCAGCAGATGTGCTCTGCGTGCATCCCTGGTCCACCACTGGAGCTGCCTTGCTAGGCAGGCACACGTGATACCTGCTGTGTTTGAGCAATGTTGATACTGGAGAAATCTAAACAATGATACCTGCCCTCTTTAAAAAATAAAACTTTTTTCTAGGGTGCACCAGAAGCTGTTTCAGAGTCAAGGTCTTAGTTCTATTTATTGACCTTGGATTCTTTTGCAACACCTAATTCAATTTGTGATTTAATTTACGGTAAAGGATCTATACAAGAGCTACTAAACTGTTTTATATGCATTCCTTTGAATGTAAGAAATAAATACCAGTATTAAAATGCTAAAACATCAGGAAATGGAGAACTGGAATTCTTCTACTTACCTTTGTAACTGTAGGTAATATTGTAGCAGAGCATAATTGGACTTTTTCATGCAAAGTTCTGGACAAATTTAGTGTAATATGTCCAGTGGAGTTCTGCTCCAAAAAAAAAAAAAAGTTGGTTTTTTTTTTTTAATTTTAATGTTGAAGTTCAATAAATCAAACACAATAGGTATTTGTGTTTTAAGAATTGACATCCTAACTCTGTTCTGTAGAAATGCCAAGAGAGCTAAATCTGTCACAAGTACTAAATGTATGTTTTCACACCAGTTTACTTAAATGAAGGGTTCTCATCAGGCACAGCTTATCCTAGTCTACCAATGATCAGTCCCACAGCAAAATCCTCCCGGAACTGCTTTGTCCTTACTGATGCTTCACTGCTTGTGTACATTGCTCTGATTTCTGGGATCATCCATCGTTCATTCAGTGTGAGGTTAATCTCTTCCAATTCTTTCTTCCTTTCCGAGCAGATTTCACACATGAATGGGGTTCTTGCTGTGAAGTATGTAGTTATGTAATGTTAGGAAACCATTTGTTACTGATTTTGCAATGCAGAGGCCGAAAGGGGAACCCCCCCATACCAAATATAGGGTGAGGTAAATCCTTGAAAGAGGCATAGTTCCTTTTGATGTTGCTGTGGAAGTCACATAGGTGTTTGTTCTTTCTTTCTTTCTTTTTCTTTTTTTTTCCCTTGATCTTTTTTGATGGTAAATGAGGTATAGATTGGAACAGGAAAACAGAATTGAAACTAGTTCAATTCATTTTTCCCCTTGGAAACAAAATTCTAAACTCCTTCAAGGAACTGCCTTAGTGCTCAAATTGCGTACAAAAAAAGAACTTTATCATGGCTTCTGCAATATCAGCACATCTTTTAGAACGGAATTCACCAAATCTCTTAGAGGAGTGGACCTACAACGTGAGCAGTAGGCAGTCACCTGCTTATGCGTGCATGTGTATAAAATACTGTTGCAAATATCCTGTAGTTATCTAGTGGTATGTGTATGAAAAAAGTCGCATATCTGTACCTAATGTATGCTCTTTTGTACCTAGTAAACAACTTTTGTAATGGTATGCTGTTCTAAATTAAATCCCAGGCTAACCTGTGCTTTGTGGATGTAGACAACCATTTCATTGAGCTGCCGGAAGACCTGCCCCAGTTCCCAAATAAACTCGAGTTCGTTCAGGAAATTTCAGAGATACTAATGGCTTTTGGAATTCCACCTGAGGGAAACCTTCACTGCAGTGAAAGTGCCTCCAAGATGAAGAGCCTCAGAGCATGTGACCTGGTTTCTGATAAAAGAAATGGGAATATAGCGGGATCACCTTTGAACTCCTATGAGCTGCTAAAGGAGAATGAGACTATTGCAAGACTCCAAGCGCTTGTTAAAAGAACAGGTGTGAGTCTAGAAAAGGTAAGCTATGAAATTATCTGCACTCTCTCTCGACCTGCGGTAGCAGGTGGTCTGAAGTAATGGTCCAAAGACTCTGTTTGTCTGTCTTCACTGGAAAGAACTTTATGTTAATATGTTCACAAACCTTGTGAACATCTGTAGAGACAAGGGCAAGCTTGGGGGAGAGGGGGAGTGGGACTTAATGCCACAACATCTAGGGAAACCTTTGGCTATCTCCCAAGTGTTTCTTTGCCAACATAATGTGTTTAAAAATACGCCTTGCCCTGTTTTTTCTTGGTTTTAAGATTTATTCTAAATTTACACCACTGTTTTGTGATTTACATGGCTAAAACTGACATCCAGATAATTCTGAAGTTGGAATCCACTCTTGGTTTCTATAGGTATCTTTCTTTCTCATTGTGTGTAGAATATGTATAATTTTGCTTGTATATAATGTGCTTGCCATAGGCCTACTGTTATTCTTTTTCCTGGTTGATGTTGTGAAGTGCATTAGTGTCTAATTCCCAGCAAGTGAATGTGCAACCCTGGTTGGATTTTTTTGGGTGATCAGAATTGGGGAAAAAAGTTGTTGCCCTTTTTGCAGAAAAGGTATTACCTGAAAGACCGCTGTGGGGTTTTTGAGCCTTTGTGGAAAGGAATGAAGATTTTTCTCAGCAAAGGTTTTATTTCTCACATGTTTAAATTATCTTGACCAGTTCTTCATTGCTGAGTCCAATTCCTACCCCTGCAACTGTAACTTGGGCTCCAGATGGGGCCAAACAGAGACAGAAATTGTGTGACCTACGATAGGGTGGGGAGGAAAGCCACTTTGTGGGGAGGGAGCTGCAGGGGGCTTACAAGAAGAAGCGTTTGGTTACTAGACAGGATCAGATGCTCAAATGAGCTCTGTTCCTCTTCTCAGGTTTTTCTTTTGCATTGTTTTCTTATTTGGGGGAAAATTGGTAAGAAGCTTTTGTTCTTTTGCTGAATGGATTGGGAAGTGAAGGGAGAAGTACAGGTCTCTAAATTTCTTGTAAGTTTTTGCACATCTAGGCCTTACCTACTCTGTGCTCTCTTCCATGGTAGTTAAAGTCCCATTTTACTAACCTTTTTTGTGATGATAGGAGTGTATAGGTTATAACTGTCAAAGTTTTCTCAAATACTTAAATAATTTTTAAAAACCTGCTGAATACCAAATACCCAATCAATGGAGAATGTATAGGTGCCAAGTGCTACTTACGGATGCAGGTAGAAGAAATGGCTGACTAGCAGAGCTCTCTCCAGCACACAGCGTGGCTGTAGGAGGCTATTTATAGCCGGCCTTGGAATGCTGTAACCAAGGTGCTTTAAGAAGCATGGGACAGCTGCAGCAACTGCATCATTGTGCAGATGTTCTGAGTTCTAGATAGTATGTCTAATTTTGTGTGGTGGTGTCTCTTATAGTAATTAACAAAGGCAGGGGTAGCAAATGTGTATTCAAACTAGTGCATGAATGCTTGTGGCTTTGACTTTTTTTTCCCCCTAGATACTCACTTCATATCAAAACTAATATCTGAATCTCATATTGCTATTTTCATAAATCTTAGCCCACGTGTTAACTGAAAATGCATTTTATTTCATTAAAGATTACTCTGGGCTGTGTAGTGATGAATTGTACCTTATGCTGCTACGGGCTTAGGTTAAAGAAAATTGGCTACTAGACATGCACAGCTTCTTTTTACTGTGCGTTTCTGTCTTCGTTTGAAAGCTGGTATGTATTGAACTGTAACAGTACTAAACCTGGACTTGTATTACACCAGACAGAAATAGGTGATTAAAGGATAAAAGAAAGTGAATTAAGTAGATGGCATACGTGGGCATGTATATGGTTGTTATCTATCCTTTTTTTAATCTAATGCATGTCCAGTGCAGCCGGTACTAAAGTAGGTTATGGTTTATTATTGAAATTAGAACTTTTATAGACAAAAGTTTCATTCTAGGTTTTTTGATATTGCTGTTTTATTACAGTGCTTGAAACTGTAAGTATTTTTTTAATTGAAATGTTGACTTGAGGAGTAGCAGCTGAATAGCAGATTAAGATCTTGTATACCTAGAATACCTGACAAATCAGCAACACAAACTTTTTTTGTGTTCCCTTACTTTCTCAGTTGGAGGTGCGAGAGGAGACCAGTGGCAAAAAGGATCTTAAAATTCAGTGTGATGAAGAAGAATTCAAGATTTACCAGCTGAACATTCAAATCCGTGAAGTTTTTGCCAACCGCTTTACACAAATGTTTGCAGATTATGAAGTATTTGTCATTCAACCCAGTCAGGACAAGGAATCTTGGTTTACAAACAGGGAACAGATGCAAAACTTTGATAAAGTAAGTTGTAATAAGAAGATATGTCAATGTGAAAAGTAAAACAGTATTCAAACCTAAGACTGATTATTGGGCCATAAAATGGAAAACAGTACTGTCAAAATTGTAATTTCTTCCTTAAATTTCAGCGTTCCCCAAAAAAGTCACATCTTGTATATCATGTGGAAGAATATACACATACACACACTTGGAGAGATAAAGATAATCTTTTAAGGATACTGTAGAAAAATACAGCTTGCTGTAGAAAAATAACTTACAAAGCCTCACTTTATGGCTAACCTCTACATTAAGGTTAAATATTGCTAGTGAAAGTGATTTTTATTTATTTATTTAACCAGAGGTGTTGCTGAATATGTTAATGGATGACCCCATAACCTCACAACCCCACACAACACAAATGTATCCCTAGCTATTTTCTAGGGAAACACAAGACCCAGTTCTTCAGATCTTACTATGGTCTTCTTTACTGGAGATCAGATATTTGTCAGCAGGATAGTTCACGTGGGTGAGGATTATGTTGCAGCACTGCCTGCTAAAACACTAATCTGATTCCCATCAAATCGTATGAAAAGATTCTCATCAACTTCATAAGCTTTGACCCCAGCCAGAAGTACATAATACCCACACCTGCGGCACTGTTCTTGTGGTTTGCTGGGATTCTGTTGAAATTTGTAGAAAATTAAGGAAATGCTAAAATCACAGTTTAATAATTATTGTGCTATATGGTAGGTGATTCTCATTACACTGAAGATTTTATATAGGCTGCCTGTTTCAGAGATAGAATTGGTGTGTGTAATAAAACTAGGCTTTAAGTGGCACCAAAACACTCTAATACATCCTAGATTAGAAAAATTGGTGCGTTTGGTGGATCGATCTCTCTCTGCAGACTCCCAAACACTCTTATCTCTTCTTGTCTATTAGGCATCTTTCTTGTCGGACCAGCCTGAACCTTACTTGCCTTTCCTCTCAAGATTCCTGGAGACCCAAATGTTTGCATCCTTTATTGACAATAAGATTATGTGCCATGATGAAGATGATAAAGACCCTATTTTGAGAGTATTTGATTCTAGAGTGGATAAAATTAGGCTGCTAAATGTTAGGACACCAACTCTGCGCACATCTATGTATCAAAAGTGCACAACCATTGATGAGGCTGGTAAGAGTAATAAGTCACTTTCTTGACACTTAAGAAAATACAACTAGTCAGTGCTGTTTGTTGTAGACATTAGGTTAAAGTAAAGTAATGATTCACCCTTTGAAACCTCAAAAAGAAAAAAAAAAGACCAAAAAAGCTGAGGTGTAAAGCTTATGTGGGAAACTAAATGTTACATAGGAAGCTGAGATATGAGATGAAACTCATGTGAAGTTTAATTGACCTCAACTGTTTTCCTGCATGCTTTGTGTGAAAAACATTTGAGCTTAAGAAGGTAAACAGTTTTCTCTTTTTGGTGTCAGTTCTTTGATATTTAATAAACTCTTGTACTAGTGTACCTATTGGGGTCAGTAAGAAACTTCCGTCTCCTCTTTTAAATTTGAGATTGCTTTTAGTTGAGGATATGTGATTATAGATACATGTCTGATTAAGACACCTTTAAAAAAATTAACTTTCTTACTATTTCAGAGAAATCTATTGAATTAAGGCTGGCAAAAATAGATCACACTGCAGTTCACCCACACTTGCTGGACATGAAAATTGGACAAGGGAAATATGAGCTTGGATTTTTTCCCAAGCTTCAGTCTGATGTTTTATCCACCGGACCAGCAAGCAACAAGTGAGTAAGCTAGGACAAAAAGGGGCTGGATCTTGGAGAGATCTATAGAATGGTACTAAAGCAGAGATACTAGAAAACAAATTCAGTTTTTGTTTTGTTTTTTAAAGTGAGAACAAATCAGATTATGTGGGTGGGTTGTGTGTGGTAGGTTTTTTATGTCTCTTGTTTTTGGTGTGTGTTTGGTTTTTGTTTTCGTTTTTGGTTTTGGTTTTTGGTTTTTTTTCTTTTTGAAATCTGGACTTCCAGAAGGCAGTTGACTTAAGAAAGCCCTGTTATGTTTGAGGTTATAGTTGATGTACTTTGAATTACTCATAATTACTATTGATATAAAAACAGATCTCCTTATGGGATCTCAGTTAAAAGCTAGCAAATATTTTAAGATATCTTCTTATAAAAACTTCGAAGGAAGAGGAAAAAGGTGTAGATTGTAACTGGATATCATAAGAATAGAAAACCACAAAGCAAGTATATGTAACCTAATTTTCTAAAATCCTTTGGTTGTCCAATGTTGGATCATTCTACAGGGATTCTTTGTGTGTATTTGCAGCTGCGCTTTATCTGATGTAATTGATGTCGACATGTTCAATATACAATAAGACAAAAACTTCTTACTTTCCCCATTGCTGCTCCCCTTCACTTAACTCTTGACATTTGCTTAATTAATATTCCTCTGTCTGTAGGTGGACAAAGAGAAATGCTCCTGCACAGTGGAGGCGCAAGGACAGACAGAAGCAACACACAGAGCACTTGCGTCTTGACAATGATCAGAGAGAGGTGAAATCTGTTCAACTATAGAGATGTGATTTTTTTTATTTTTTTTTTCCTGATTGCCTGAACTTTTTTTCTGATTGCTCTGTAACCTTTATGAAATGTCCAGATGGCTACTTGCAGTCCATCTCTGCTCTCTTATTTGTATTTAATACAAAGGAAGTTCCTGGTCCTTAGCACACCAAAAATACTTAGTTTGCTTATTCTGAAAGTTATGCCATTTTTACCCCCTCTCAGGACAAAATTATTTCATCCTATGTATAGGAGAGTTCCCTGAAAATGTCATCACATGCTTTAAAGTTTTTTGTTTGTTTGTTTTTTAAAAAAAAGGGGGGGAGGGGGAGGGAGGAATTAATCTTAACACTTTTTAGCTATGTATTTCCTGTCTCTAATTAACTTCATCATCCTTTGCTGCTTCTATATATTTGATGGAGGAAAGATAACCACCTCCAGAGAGTGATTAATTTCATCCTAAAATCAGAAGCATTGCCTTTTGATGTTGCCTGTTTTCTTCTGTAGACCATAAAAGAAGTTTTAAGGTGGGAAATTGACACACAACCTCATGCTAAGGTGGGAATGTGAACCCCACCCATACTGTCAGGTTGTGTCTGCCTGTTTTTACACAGCACAGTCTGATGCTGATTTACCCACCTTCTGAACTAATAACTTCTCTCACCAGTGCTTCCACAGCTGGCACGGTTATTCTTTGTGGTGAAGGGATTTTGAAAGATCTAGGTGATGTAAACTAATTACAGTACAGTTTCTGATTCATATGATACAGACTGCAAACTGTTACACCACGTGTTGATTTACAGGTGGTTCCAAGAATAATCTGGTTTAAAATATCAGAATTCATTTTTTTGTTTAGTAACCTCGGAGCTTGACTGTTGTTTAAATATATGTTGTTCATTGAAGACAATATTCTCTTGCCTTCTTAAATATATTCAGAAAAGCTTCACTTGGAATTTTAAAGTAGTCTTGTAAGGATACTGCTGTCAAAATCAAATATCTTTCTCTGTCCAGTTCATTCTTTTATGGTAGTGATGAGTTTAATTGCTTTTCCAGTGTACTCATTTCCAGAATTTGCTCATTGTTTTGTTAAAATTTCATTGAAGTATAGTGTCATCTATGTCATCCATAACCATGTAATAGAAGAATGTCTGCATAATAAAAAAAAAGCTACAAGTAGTTTCTGGCTTTAACATGTTCCATATGCTCAGATAACTCTAAGAAGTACTTTTTACTTAGAAGTAACAGAAGTGAAGAATAGTTGATTTGTAACCTCATTATTGCTTTTAACAATTACGATGTTTAGTACACGTCAGCTTCTGAGATTTCAGTTGTTTAAAAGTCAAAAATCTACCTCTAGTCTCTGGGGTTTTTTGTTTGTTTTGTTTCTTAACTGACTCTTCACATGTTGGTTATCCTTTAGGAGTTACTCTGTCACATGAGGCAAATAATTTCTGAGGAATAAAAATTACAAATACATGCTCCAGTGTGGGTACCAACTGCCAGGTTAATCTGTGCTGGTGTTTTAGGGTTTTATGCTGTACCTTGTTGATTCTGTAATACTGACTGGACACTGATTCCCTCTCCCAGGTGAACCAGAGACTTCCCTGTTAAGTCTGAAAGAATGGGGAGGGCGCCCGTCTGAGATGAACACTGGGGATCAGGCCAAGCAGGGGGCAGTGGTTTCAAAGTGTAGTGTTGAGAGTTTTAGACAAATTGAAGCTTTGGGGCAGCCAACAAAAATCTGTGGAATTGAGACTTAGTGGCTTTTAACTTACAAATATTTGTGCCCAGCGAAGAGCAGAGTTTACACCAATCCAATGACTGAACACCATCTTTTCTTTTTTCCTTTCAGCTTCATTACTTATGAATTTATTTTTATGTTGAATGCTTGGGGTTCTGCATTGTATTATGTCTTCACTCTTTTCCTTTTCTGTTTTGCATGCTTGCTTATATTACTTCATATGTGCTTACCACTTTCACTTTACATGGTCTGCTTGGCTTTTTGCTACCAACTTGTCCTGCCAGCACCTGGACTTTTCCATGTCAGAGCTTCAGTTGCAGTTATGTTTAGACTGGGACCAGCATGATTGGCCCTTCATGCCCTCTATAAAATCTGTGTCAGAGCATTATCTGGTATGTCTAATGCACAATATGACTGTAATCATAGTTCTGAATAAAGATGCATAATTAAATGTATGTATCATAGCTTTTTAGCGCAAGGCTGGTGGAGAAGGTGTGGTTTTCCCTCTTTGCAAAGATTGTATCATGTTTGACAAGTCTGTCTGTTCACTGACTTTTCAGTTGGTCATTATTTCAGTGTAAGCTAGAGAAGTTATCTATTAATCTGAAATATTTACTAATCCTGAGTATTCTCAGTGCCTGTAGAGGACTTTCTCTTTATCACTTACTCTGTTAGCCGTGCCCCAACCAATCTGTGATCACCTGTCTTTCAAGACATTTGTCATATTATTCTTGTCTCTGAGGTGAAAACAATGGCAACTCCTTGATGGCAGTAAGAGGAGCAGAAAAGCTCTTTTGAGTATAAGTGAGTTCAGAAAATTATTTTGCTCAAAAATGCAGATGGTGCACAGCTGAGAGCTGTTAGTTGCGTTTTGCAGCTGCTTCCTGAAAGACTGAGAGGGTGGGTAAGAAACAGGAGATCTGCAGGAGTTCAGGACATAGCACAGATCTGAGATGTTTTCAAGCTCCAGGCAAAGTTTTCTTGCAGTTCCCATGTAAACTGGTCTGCCATTTGAATAGTCTTGGTCCGGGTAATTATTACAAAATTTCATTTTTATGAAAAAATAATAAGGTGATTCTCAGTGATGGAGAGAGTAATTGAATCTCTGTGCATCTAAATATCCTTGACAGTTTGTATTGTGTTTCTGTTATTCAGCAATGTGTGTTCTAATACTAGATAGACAATGTGAATGGGGATTTGACCTCCAGTGAAATAGTACCTTAAGTCTCTCAGCCCAATATGATGCTGGATATAAAAAGGGGCCTTTTCTGAAAGAGGATGTGATTCTTTCCCCCTCATTGCACGGGGGTGGGTTATAAAGATAAGTTTACCCTTTTCTCTTGGCAAAGTAGTCTCACTTGCACTTTTGTCTGTATTTGTCAATTTTCTACCCCAATACAGAAGTATATCCAAGAAGCCAGGAATCTGGGCAGCACTATTCGGCAGCCCAAACTGTCTAACCTCTCTCCATCAGTAATTGCACAAACAAACTGGAAGTTTGTAGAAGGCTTGTTGAAGGAATGCCGAAATAAGGTAATACAGAGAGTAATTCTGTTCTCTTGCACCCTGTATCCATCTTTTATGGACCATTTCATGGCCAGTATGTTTGAACCCCCCTCTTCTGCCATCTGTTTCTGCTTTATTCCTATAAAGATTTTTGCATGGGATCCATATAAAGATTTTTGCATGGTAGTGAGAAATTCATGAAGAGATAACTTACTTGGAAATTCTGCAAAGTGGAAACTTTATTAAGCTGATTTATGATAGAGAATGTAAAATGACAGAAAGAGATTGAATATTCTGGTGGGTCTTTATCATCCCACTGCCCATGTCTATTATAGCATATTTCAGTTACCACTAATGAGACTATACTGTTTCAACAAGAGCAAATGTTCCAAAAGAGGAGGTTGTGGTGAAAATGCAGGAGCTTTTCTCATAACTAAAGGAAGTGGGTTAACAAACTTCTGAAATGTAAGTTTTCAAGTACTTAACAAAGAAATTTGGTATTAGTTTGTAGACATGCTTCACCAATATATATTTGACAATATATTTCTCTGAATTAATGTTTATACTAACACAGTAAAAAGAATCATTATCAAATAGATGCATCCTTGCCTTAAGTCAGTAGAGGTAATACAGTAATTGTATACAACTTTTCGTAAAACTGTGTTTAATATGTGCATCTACTTCTGATTTCACTTTTGTTTTCTGCATGTATGAAACTGTCCAAATAATCCCCTTCGCTTAATAGAGACATATGATGGTAAAACCCCTTGAAGATAGACTTGGCTCTTTCAGTGTGGGAATGCAACTCTAGTGAATGTAGTGAGCCTGCTGTTAGCAGAAAGTACCAGGGGAGGTGAGGAGGAGAAGAAGCTAGAGACTAACTTGGAGTTCTTCATGTCCACTAGGAGTGTGCATAGGTGCCTAAGGGAGTATTACTTATTTGAGAGCTACTGCAGAATAGCAACAAAGATGAAAAAATGTGTAAGAGATGAGCAGAAGTGTTTCCCTAGTGATTTTTCCCTCCGGGCAGCTATATGATGAATATATTGTGACTGGGAGACTGTACTTTAAGAGTTGGTGAGAGCTTTGTTGACCAGTATGAAATTGTGCACAATTTAGGAGGATGTGACTCGTTGGGGAAACTCAGGAGATGCACTCTGGAATGGGTTTGGTTTAAATGCAAATACCCTTCTGACAGAATATGGTCTCACAGGAATGACGTAACCCCCGGCTACTTGGAAGCACTTGTGCACGTTTATCCCCCCAGGAGGAGGCGGACATAGCGTACTGCTCCCAGTCCAGCACTTGCCAGGCTTCAGAAACACCTGAGCCTGCCTGGCAGGGCCCTGCTGCTCAGCCTCTAGCTTGTCCACGCGTGGCCTGCTGTTCCCTTTGTTGGGGTTACTCTGTGGAGGCTTGTGTGCCCGTTTGCAAGCCCTTTGTGAGAAAGACGGAAGAGGCTGTAAAGTGACCAACACTGGTGCTGCTATGGCTTCAAAACCAGGGATAAAAGAAATGCAATCCTGCACTACTTCAGAAATACTGCGTACACCCAGTTATTCTGCCAAATCTTTGCTATCGTGTGCTTCCTTGTTGGTTATTTAAAAAGCGTTAAGTGATCTTGGAAGTTCCTGTGGAAAGAATTAACTCTCTTTTGCCTTGTCCTTTTTGAGACCAAGAGGATGTTGGTTGAAAAAATGGGTCGAGAAGCTGTGGAGCTAGGTCATGGTGAAGTGAATATCACAGGTGTAGAAGAGAATACCCTGATAGCCAGTCTGTGTGACCTCTTAGAAAGGATATGGAGCCACGGCCTGCAAGTGAAACAGGTGAGGAACAAATATTCCTCTATGTTGCAGAATGCACTTTCCTAAAGTTGTGTTACGCTCTTCCTCTCTCTGCTAATACCTGTTGTGTGTGTATAGATGTGTTAAATACTTGTGTGTGTCCCCCAGCCTTTTTTATGCCAGTTACTGCCCCCTTGTCTGTCTCCACATTTTGCTTTGGGGTCTGTGCAAATGCACATGTAGATGCGTTCCACAGGTGACTTCTTAGAAGATTTTCCTTCCGTTTAACCTGGTTTTATTGTTTGTTCTGGTTTGTGTTTTTTGGTGGGGTTTTTAATAGTATGGTAAATAAAACTATTTCTGTGTTCTTAAGACTTTTGTTATTGAAGTAGCATAGGCTATAAGGCAGCGCATGCTAAAGGTGCTGTCAATGGGATATGGTATGGAGAATCATTTTTGTGAAGGATAATTTAGTTTTTAAGGGTAAAACACTTACTATTCTGGTTCTTCCTGAATGGTGTAGAGATAGTTAAGTGACGTTTACAAGCTCACTAGTTAGAGGTGTTGCTTTTTGTATGAAATTAATAATTGTTTGTTGTGCTCTTCTGTTTGGAGTTTTGTGTGGGTCTAGATGGAGTTTGGAAGGCCTTTATACCTTCCTCCTTCATTGTACAAAGGAATAGCAAGGACAGTGAGGATTACAACTTTTTTAAAAAAGAATGTGCAGAATGACTGTAATTCATTATCTCTGTTCCCAGCGCCTAAGCGCCAGTGTTTAAATCTGCTCTCCTTCAAACTATATAACAGTTCTCTACGTGAAGATTTATCATGCGATTCTCTCCCTTCCCTCTTGTATATCACTTAGGATAGAAGCTGTACTGCTTTCGTCTTAGAAGACAGAGCATCAGTATACTCTGCTTCAACTCAGATTTGGGCCTTTCAGACCACCAGACGGCCAACCCTACATAAGGTTAATGCTTTGGATTGATTGCAGATGTTGGCAAACAGTGCTGAATGGTGGAATAAATAGAGTGGTAGAATATAATAGAGGCCTGATCGAGGAAGTGCAGTGCATCTCATATTATGATCTACAGTTTAAAAAAAACAAAACAAAACAAAAAAACCCAAACAACAAACCACTAATTCTCTGTGTACTTTGGCCTTTATTAAATATGCAAAAGCCTACTGTTTTGTACATCTATTTTATTTTTCAATAATGAGCCAAGGAAGACTCTTCTTTCTCAATTGACCATAGTAATGAGGATGGCTTTCCTTCCACCAGTCCCTGCTTTTACCTCTTCCCTGCTGATGAACCCTGATAGTCCTACATTAGCTACCTACTGATTCTTCCACGTGCAAAGTGAATCCACACCTTCCTTTGCCCAGAGCAATGCAGGAGAGTTGTCGGATATGGGGTCCTAATGACTGAAGTAGCCTGAACTTTCAGGAGGCCTTGGTTATTCCCTTGCCCGTTCTCTGTCCCACTGCTTTCCTTAGGCTGTCTTCCTTTCCCTTGTAGATACAGCTTGCATCATCATTGCTATTTGGTGAAGTTAAAGGAGAGTAACATGATGGTAAAGGAATTGGGCAGATAAATACTGCATGAGTTCTTACATTCACCACAATTGTTGACATCTGTTTGCTGCAGGTTCCTTTGCTGCTTTACGTGACCTGTTGCAGTTCTCCTTGCCATGGCAGTTAGATGCTGAACACTAGACTGTGTGTGCACGTGTGTGTTTATTGGGAGAAATGCTGTTTTGGATGTAACTGTTTCCTGGTTGATATTTTTCATGCTTTCTTTATGTTTTTATAAGACATGCAATTTTGGCTTTCCATGTTGGATCTGTCAGGTACATGAGGCGTGGAGCTTCTCTGGATTGTTTTATATCTTCACCACTGAATGCATATTTTTAATAGATTTCTCTGAACACAGATGTTACAGACACACTAGGCTTTATCTTGTGGAGGCGTGCCACTTCTGGAATAATCCCTCATGGTCATTAGCTCTTTATGTCAACTGTGGTGAGCTGTAGAATTGAAGTCTTTAGAGATTTTTAAAGATAGTTTTAAGAAAAGATAAATGTTTTGGAGTGGAACCATGACAACTGCACTCCAGGAAGGCACTTAAATGATTTTAGATTACATTGATAGTGCTGAATTGACAACTGTTGCTTTACAGTCATGGTTTCTTTCTGCATAAAGTTGTAAATAAAAATATGGCTTTTCTGAAGTGCAGAATTGTGAAATCTTTACTCGGATTTCAAGTTAATATAATAATTTAGGAAGATGACAAGTAGTACTAATTAATTTCCTCTGTAAGTACTTCCAATTACTGTGCTGGAAAGCCCCTGTTCAATTACTGCTGTCTTTCTGTGGCTTTGCAAGCTTTTGATTTATCATGCAGAGTATTTTAGAATGAATCCAAGAATCTTTTTAGTTTGCCAGCAAAAGATTTCCTCACACTCTGCTTTAAGCCACCAGAGGTTTAAGAAAGCAACATAATGAGCAAGGTGCGCTTTTTAACATCATTTGGCAGATTTATCTTGGCCTAAATATTACATCCCTAATTTTAACTTTTAAGTTGGTCTTATAATCTGTAGAGCTGGAGTATTCTTGCTGATAAGCTTGCATTGACCTGCTTGCATTCTAGGTTGTCTTTTCTTACTGTGTTTGTGATTATCCAAGTCCTTTGCTTGATGAAATTGAAGAGGATCTTTTGAGGTTCTGAAAATTGACAGTATGCACCTATACCTCTGAATTACCCTGAAGGGAACAAGATTTGGTCTAGGTATAAGATGGTTTACTCAGGGTGGCTCTGTATCACTTATCACTTCACTGCTGGAGAGGCAGGGAGGGAAAGACATAGTATAAGTTACGGCCTCAAACTTAGAACTTTAAACAAGTGTTTAAATGTTTTCTTGTCATATTAATGAACTACGAGAAATGAAGTTCAATTGACTTTTTCCTGTTACCAGAATCATTAAATCCCAGTAGTTTGATTCTTGCTTTTCTTTCTCAAACTCTTTACAGCTCCTGAGCACCTCCAACTTGTGTCTCATTTTTGTTTTTTACCAATGACTTTATAGGGAGAAATGTATTTAAAGGAAGTTTTTGTTATGGCTGATACTGTCAGCTGATCAGTGATGATGTTTAACTAATTTTTTTTTTTTTTTAATTTTAGGGAAAATCTGCTTTGTGGTCTCATCTGTTACACTACCTAGAGAACAGACAGAGAAAAACTACGTCAGGCAGCTTCAGTACCTCAGGTAAGACTGGCTTCCGCTGGAAAATGATGTTAAAAAACTATGAGTAAGAGCTGCCTGCAGATTTGTACCATGCAGAGATTGTTTCCTTGGAAATATCCTTCACTCAGTATGACTGAATCAAGTACTCTATCCTCTACAGAATTAATATGGACCTGGTGTATTGTCTCAATATATTTTGTGAAAAATAAACTTGTTTGGATTGGGCACACTTGTTTGGGTTTGGTATCTGACTACTGC
This sequence comes from Burhinus oedicnemus, assembly GCA_008921705.1. Lineage (NCBI taxonomy): Eukaryota > Metazoa > Chordata > Aves > Charadriiformes > Burhinidae > Burhinus > Burhinus oedicnemus. The sequence continues at coordinate 255,625 of VFFE01006867.1, forward strand.
AGTAGTCTGATACCAGAAATATCTGATATTTCAAAGACAGACTTTAAAATGGATTGCTCCGCTACATCCTCCATGTGACTCATAGTCACTGTATGACTGGCAAAGCATATTGTTGTGAATGGGGGTGGAAAACAAGTATAAGCATATAAAATTGTGCTGTACATCCTGAAGTTTTACATTCTCTACTGAAAAACAACTGAACAGTAGGCTTATTGTTTAAAAGAAAGAGACATTTAAAAAAAATACAAAAAACTGAAGAAACATTTTGATTTTTCTTATATCAAGTTTTGCAGTAAAAGTAATATTGCACATAAGATCCACTGATAATCTATTTCTAAGATTATTAATGTAATTTTTAAACACTACTTCTTGTGTCAGATGGGGGCATAGCATATAACTTTGGAGAGAACAGTGGGTTTGGGCGAGGCAGTGGGTGCCTTTTTGGGTTTTTTTTTTGTTTGTTTGTTTTTTTTTTAAGTTGCTGTGGGCAAAGAGCTGAACATTACTAACATGCCCAAGGTTCTGTAAGCAATGAAAAACACAGATTTGGAAAGTAGTGAGGTCTCCTAAATGTCACTTGGTCCATAGTTATTTTGCATATTAAACTGAAGTCATAATCAGTTTTATGCTTGCAAGCTTGGGATTGAGGGCAGGGACTATATTTAATATACAACCTGATTCTAGAGTGGAATTTGAAAGAGAAGATTAATAATATTGCTTAAAAAAACCACAAAATGTGCTATTTTAAAAAGTAGCGCTGTTACTGGAGTCTGCAAAGTGATAGATTAGTTAAGCATGTGATGTGTGGTGTACTGAGTAAAACATGTTGAACACTGTTTTCTGGTGTCAGTGGTGCCAGTCAGTTTTACTATGTAGAAAGAAAATAGGGTAGTCTTTAGAAAATAATACTCGATTAGTATATGTCTTAAGCCATTTGATGTCATACCAATTTCAGCTGAATCTAAGCTCATTAATGTGTTAATGCTCAGTGTGTGCTGATCTGCATATCCATCTGTGTAGCATATTAGATTTTCATGTCACTTGAAGTAGAAATATGCCACAATATCTTCACAAAGCAGTGAGTCACCAATAATGCAGGAGTGCAAGTTGGTGTTAATTCACCTTGTTTTTTATATTGATTTTTAAACTTTTAGATGGATTTCTACTAACAAGAAATTCTGTTCTTCTGAATCTAGGAATACTTCTTGATTCAGAAAGGAGAAAGTCTGATACCAGTCCAGCCATGTCACCTCTTAGAATATCTCTCATCCAGGATATGAGGTGAGTTTAAACTATTAAAACCAACACAGAAAACCCATGAGATTTGCATACTTGTTTTGGCATATAATGTGTACCATACAGAAAGGTCTGTGTTTCATACATCAGTAGGAGGACGTAGGGAAGGAACCTGCTGAACTGTTTTAAAGCATATAGTGCAACCTTTTCATTGACCTTTACAAAAACATTTCTTATCGATCAGGTTTTATATTGTCACAGCTACTAGCTTATAGAAATACGCTGACACAGTTTTCATCTTTTTGTGAGCATTCAGTATTGTTTTATTTCCACGGAGATATGGGTGTAGCATATGTATTTTCTCAATCATTGCCGAGTTGGTTGTGTAGCTCTGAGCTCATTCCGGCTTCTCAGTGTAGATCAAACAAGTTCTTTAAACTGCTTTCTTAAGAAAGTTTTATCTAACATTGAGTGCTGTAGTGTGAATAAAACTAACTTCTGCTCAACGCCCTCTTTTCAGTAGATCAAAAAACAATATGCAGAACTTCTAAATTAATTTTGAAAGCATTTTTCTTTCTTCCTTTTACCTTACTAACATCCGATTTTTTTCAGTGGGGAGGAGTGAATTGAGGATTTTCAAGGGACATGCTTGTCATTTTAGAATATATCATTTGTGTCTTGTATGCAAGAAGAGCTACTACTGAGCATGCAAAGACAGTATTTAATTTTCCAAAGCACTCAGCCATAAATATTGCAGTGATAAGGTCCAGAATGATTCTTAAGTCATGTGAGGCAATGGGCCTGGTTTAGAATTTTGTAAATAGGGCACTGCATTGCAGATATTTCCTTTTCAGGCTCTTATTCTTTTTCAGCTAGATATGCAAGGAATTTGGATACTGCTGAATATTAAGGTGGTCATGCTTCTTTTTCCAGTAGTTTGCCTGATATTTTGCATTATTAGCAAAATTCCTTCTTCAGCCTAGCTTGGTTCAAAAGAGCTGTCACACTTTGAAAATAATGGGCAGTGTCTTTTTTTGTTTGTTTTGGTTTGTTTTGTTTTGTTCCCCTTTTCAGGCATATCCAGAACATCAGTGAGATCAAAACAGATGTTGGCAAGGCCAGAGCCTGGGTTCGTCTCTCTATGGAAAAGAAGTTGCTCTCTAGGCATCTGAAACAGCTGCTTTCAGATCATGAACTCACAAAGTAAGATGGTTTATCTTGGGCAAAGCTTTTAAAAAATTAAGCCTGTTTAGTTGTTTGACTACAAGAACCCAGAAGTGCCTATTCTTCCACCTGCTTAGAAATGTGCAAAAGTAATAGAATGAACTGTCCTTCCAAGTGTCTCTCTGTACCTGTGTATGAGCTATTTGGGAATTGTGATTCAGTGCTGGGGTTCTTCAGATACAGAATCAGTTCTGTCAGCGTAGACTGTCTGCGACTTTGAGGTGAAATTGAAATCTTAAAAAATTACTAAGGACTAAATGAAACGGGGCTTAAGTCCAAACACTTTGCTTTGCTGAGTCAAGGTTTTTATCTTGGCCCCCTTATTTGGGTTATTTGGTTTTCCTTGGATTGTTTGTGTGTTTTCACAATGCACGGCAAAGTGCAGCTTAGGTCTTTGTATGCAGTTCTGTCACAATATGAAGAGTGTAAAGGCACTTCTTGGTTCACGTGAGTGTGACTCAAAGTGACTGTTCTTTAACTTCTTACTTCTGTCTCCCAATCTGAGACATTCTTGTAACTCCTTTCAGCATCATGTAGAATAATGTAGATAAAATCAACTTCTGGTGTGGTTTAAGAGAGCAGATGAATGGTGTACATGCAGTAGCTTGAAGGTGTCTAGGAAGGCTGTGATGATCAGTTATTGCATCTCATTTTGGGGCAATAAGCTGAAGATGAGATCTGGTAATCTTTTGAAATCTTCTATTTAAATCTTTCAGAGCATGATTATCCACATCTCTAGATCAAACTGACAGTGTTTCAGCTTTATTTGTCCTCCCCTACACAGTAAAGGTTTTGCATTTATAGCCTAGTTAAGAACATACAATGAATTGCTTTCATAATAGTGAAATATCTGCTACTATGATTCATTTTGGTTTTATTACTTCTCCAAAACATTTCAAAATACATGGCTTTCAATTCATTGTATATGAAGTCAGAAAGAAATTATGAAAAGACACAACCATTGCGACCCAAAACACTATTTAGAGTAATTGTACTATAGGAAGAAAATGGGAGAAGTTATATGAAGGATGGGGGGAGGTGGATGAGAGTGAAAAGTGAAGACTTGAACCTGGAGAGAGTTCCAAATACTGCTGCCTTAAACTCTGTCAAAAATACTCTGTGCTAGTGCTGCTTATAAGTACACATCTTGAAGGACAAAAGGAGAAACGCTCAGCACAAGGATCTATTTGCTTGGTGATGTCCAGAGCACATGTGCATTATATTATCTTTGTAAACATAAATATTTCTTTTGTAAATAGTTGCACAAACAGAGTACAGGATATATTTAATACTAATTGTTTTAGAAGTAACAATTTGAGGTTTATTTAGTGTAAACGGTGCAGAAAAAAAAAATGTATTGCTGATAAGGTTCAATATACCGTTTACTGTGTGGAAATGAAAGGTTCTCTTGTATGGGCCCTAGTAATTGTCATTAGTTTTAATTGAAGACTTCTTTCTGGAGACAGCTTAACCTATTCTGTCTACTCTTCCTTTCTTCTCCTCCCACTCACACCACCTTCCAAGAAATGTCTTCCCTCCCCCACTCCCCCTGAACCCCAACTGTTAATTATTTGAGATTTGCCTTGTATTGAATTACATTGGACTTTCTGATGAAGCTGTGGCCTTCCAACAGCCGGCAATGAAAAGCTGAAGGACAGAGTGAGGACAGCTAATAAATCTACCTGCGTCTCTAAATTAAGGTTAGGCCTCTCCAGGGAAGGCAACAGTCCAGATTAGCTTAAATTTAGCAGTGCTTGTCCCATGCAGAACAAGTGCTGTGGAAGGACTTTTCACCACACTCCACTCCCTGCCACCCCCCTATCCCACCCCACCCCCCCAAAAAAAAGGAAAAAAAACCCCAAACCCAACTCTCTTAACACTGGCCAATGCACTGTTCATCTATCAGACAGATTCTGATTCTCTAGAACAGAGTGAGACAGCAGCAAAAGTATGTTTAAAATGAAAGTGACAAGCAAAGGAGCAACTTGCATAGGAATGACATCAGTTCTTTGTAATCTTGTCTGCTTTGTGCTGCATATTTAGATATCCTACTTAAAGAAAGGTGTTCTAGGCAGCATGGATTTAAAGTGTGCTCCGTTTGTTTTTAGTGGAAGCAGTGCCAAGTTCAGTGAGGTACTAAAAGTAATTGTGCACTTTCTGCCGTTTTACACTTAACGTGATTGTGTGTTGTTCTTTTTTGAAGCAACTGTTAGATATTTTTATTAACCTATTCTCTTCACTTTGCATTTGCTAAAAAATGCAAGAAAACTGAAACATGTTTGGTTTCTTTCTAGTCTGCAAAAGCACTAGAGTTAGGGAACAGAAGGAAATCACATAGCTTCACTCCCCTGAGACCTTCATGTGCACAAGTAAAGTGAGAAATCTTATGCTTTGAAACAGCAGGACAGCACATACCCTTGTGGACAGGCTGTCTAAGCATGTGGTTCAGATTGTCCAAATGAAAGACGGACACAGTCACCTGTGAGACCTTTGTGAGTTTGCTGCTCTTGTGGCTACAGGCAGGTTATGTTAATTTAAGGCTCAGTACCTTTATTTCCATTGAACATTTCCTGTCAATCTCTAGTGTTATGTTTGTTGTGTAAGTGAGAATGTGTGTGCGCTAATCATCATTGATTTGTTTTGCAAAGTTCTGGCTTGTGAGTCACTTGCTGACTTTTTTGTAAGTGATACCTGAAATTGAGGGGAATTGTCAGGATGCCCTCCTGGCAGGAACAACCTATCCATGGCTGCGTCAGCATTTCTAACACCCAATTCATGCATTCATGATGTTGTGAATATTCCCCTATCGTCAGTTGGATTTTGATGCATCTTGGCATGCTCTTCCTTTATGATTATTCACCAACACTGGAATTATTTATTGGTTGCATAATTAACAAAAATTGTGGTGATTGCTGTGTACAAGCGAGTAACTTTATTTTCCTGTCAAAATTTGCACTTGAAAAGGTTGAGGTTGTAAATTCTTTCCAAGGTTTCTCAGTTGCAAGTCTTGCAGTGTTAAATTCTCTAATGCGTTTCAGTAATTTCCATAAGTATATAAGATTGTTTCAGTTTACAGTGCATTCTTCTGCATAGGCGTTAGTGTCTCCACTAGTGAGAGAAGGCTACTGAGCTACATCTTTTGATATTTCCACTTAAAAGAAGTTGGAGTTCGGCACGGAGTTGCAGTCCTAGCAGAGCTTGCAACCCAGTAAAAGGGAACAGTAGGACTTCAGGCCATCTGTGCATGCTTATGATTTTGGTTATGTCAGGAGCTGTGTGCTGTCAACACTGAAGCTATTACCTAGCTTAACGTGCGGGTTGTTGTAGGCCCTGGCTTATCACCTATAACTTAATACAAGCAGATATCCCCAGTGTTTGCCCTAATGTCCTTGGAAAAGAGTCTTCTAGCTGTCTTATGTCATGTGCTGGAGGACTCTCCTACAGCGTCATCTGCTTGGAAGTAACTTAGGAAGACTCTCTTTACTTCAGTTATGTCATTTTACATGGCCAAAAGAAGTCAGAGAATTTTTTCCAAGGAAGTACGAAAGTCCTTTTTCCATCTTTTGGGGTGTTTTTGGGTGGGAGAAGACCCTTAGACCACCCCAAACCTTGCTTTCAAGGGGTGGAAAATAGCGTGAAGTATTGGACTGATGCACTCAGGAAAGTTCAGACTTGCAGAGTGTCGACATATCTTGGCACATTAAGTACTGTTGGCTGTACCAGTCTCACTTGTCATTTGTAATCGCTTGCACATTCTTCGTAGTTTACCTAATAAATATGCATAATAGAAAACATTTCACTGAAAGCATCTTGTTACTATGACAGATTATTTGTTTTGCTTTGTCAGAAAACTCTACAAGCGTTATGCATTCCTCCGCTGTGATGATGAGAAAGAACAATTCTTATATCATCTCCTGTCATTCAATGCTGTTGATTACTTTTGCTTTACCAATGTTTTCACAACAATCTGTAAGTATTTGCTTTCCCTGAACTCTGATTTCCAGATTTGGTTGAGTCCTTATGCAAAATTCTAAACAGCTCTGAGCAACGTGCCTTGATGTAATTGTTCTGCTTTCTTCCTGGTATCCATCTGTGTATGCTGTATCACTATTTCTGTGATCCTCTTTGGTGGGCAGTCGTGCCTCTCCCTGGGTCACTAAAGGCTTTTGTTTCTAACTTGGTAAAACACGGGCAGCAGTAATCCCTTTTAGTTGGGGGAGAGTTCTCAACGGAATATTTTGCGGGGGGCTTGTTTGCATCATACTAAACAAGAACAGCATGGGTTGTTCATTATCAAGGTGAGAATATTAACACATACTAGGAATTAAAAAGAAGAAAAAAAATCTTTTTACGGTCAGCCTACTTTACCGCATGCCTGTGTCTGACTTTGGGATAACAATGAAATGCCTGCCCATTGAGGGCTGCAGCAGAATTCTGCAATGTGTTGAAGTACCTTTTTTTTTTTTTTCCTTTCTTTTTTTTAAAGATGCTCTGGAGAAACTTTTAACCTGTTGTTGCCGATGCTGAAATGTGTTGTAGAGTTCTCATGCATTTTTGGGCCTGCTGTCACACGACCTCACTAGTAAGGCAGAATAAGGAAAGACTTTAGCAAGGCTTATAAAATTGGGGGTGGGGGTGTGTGAAAGGACTCCTCTGGCCACATGGTAGGAGCTACCCTTGGTGGTACGTCATGATCCATATTTGTGTGTATGAAAGACAAAGCAAGCAGATGTCTAAGTTAAATAGTTTTTGGTCTTTTTGGGGTCAAGTGCTGGACAGTGCTAAAATCTGGTCTGCCGGATGCAGTTAAATTGTCACTTACCTTAAGAGTATCAGCACAGAAAATAAAAAGGGAAACATTTTAATTCATTCTTAAATGCTATGTGCATCAAGCTTTTGAGAAAATTTAACCACCAAATGCTTTCTTGAGGGCACTGACAGCTGAGGAGACACTGAGGGAGAAATGTATTAAATGCCTCAGCTGAAAAGCCCTACTGTAATCCATTTATGTACTATAAAAGACGGGCACTTTGCCAAGAAACACAATGACCATTCACATAATTGGATTTTGTTATAAAAGTTTGGTTAACAGGAGGCTGTGCATGAGATGCTAGGCAATTGAAAAGCACATGCATTTCCTCAGGAGCACGTGCTTCCTGCGTCAAAGAAGGGGCTGTAACTCAGGTGATACTATGTTGAATTAGTCACTGGTAAACCAGGGGACCAGAAAGCATTTAAGCATGTGTGTGGTGTCAGTTAGAGGGGAAAAAAGTTCTTTGTTCTTTTTAAAATCAAGAAGTCCTACAGCATAACTGAAAGTGACATGGTACAAAGAAACTTGCAGCATATATGTATTTTCACTGAATTTGTTCAACCACAGTAGTGAATGCTGCTGCAAGCAAGCCCTGCAAACAAAGGCTTTGGTTAGTAATTGAATGGGAATTGGTGTTATTTGTGTAGTGTGCTTACATGGACGCACAAAAGCAGGCAGTTAGGAGTTGAGCATTGAGTTGCATGCTGAGCTACCGTATAGTCCTGGATATGTGAATATTCTGTCTTTAATTCCTTGTCTCTAAGCTGGGGACAAGTAACCATTTTCATGACCTGTTTTGAGGCTGGTAAATGAAAAATTATGATACCATATGAAGGCATTATTCCATCCATATTCTCTTTTCATTTGACAGTGTTCTGCTATCAGCTCTGCTTCTTAATGACGGCTATGTGTGCACTTCCTGATTGTCAATCAGTGCTTAGCATGATTAAATAGCAATTCTGATGATGTTTTAACGTTTCATGATACTGCAGTATTACTTCATGACTTATCTTCTCCCCCTCTCTTTATTAAAGAGGTTACATAATTATCCTTCTTCATTTTTTAAGTGTTATTTCTTCTTGTGTTTGCAGTGATACCATACCATATATTGATTGTTCCTAGCAAGAAACTTGGTGGCTCGATGTTTACAGCCAATCCTTGGATCTGTATCTCAGGAGAGCTCGGTGAAACAGCAGTCCTGCAGATTCCCAGGAATGTATTAGAAATGACTTTTGAGGTTTGTATTGCTTGATACAAAAACTGCTTTGAATGTTCTGTTTATTCAGTTTTAAATTCTCCCCATGCTGTACCATCTTGCCATACATCTCATATCTTTAGTCTATGTGGTTAGTTGCAAATACTTCCTGTGCTTGTACATAGCAAATTTAATCTATATTTAATGACATGCAGAGCAAAATGACTGACAAATCCTTAGTGCAAGGATGGACAAGACTGTCTTATATTACAACTTTGTGCTGTAATGGTGGGAGGTGTCATATCCTTTTCTATTGAAAACAAAGAAGTGATTCTGTTCTGATTTTTGTGTGTGTGTGTATGCATCGGGTAAAATTTAATTGAAAAATCTAGTTCAACTGATGTTCTCTCAGCTGATCAAAATAGTATTTAATAAAACAAAGCAAACAAACAAGAACAAATAAAGCAACCTACCCCTAAAAAGCCTAGAATCAATCATGCAGTCAGAAAAGGAGAACCATATCTCTGATCCCCTGTCTGAGCATGTTCTCTAGTAGTTTACTCCTCCAACATGCTGCTCTCTTTCAGTTTACTCTGACAAACTCTTTGTTTAATTTGCAGTGCCAGAACCTGGGAAAACTGACCACAGTGCAAATAGGACATGATAATTCAGGGCTGTATGCCAAGTGGCTAGTGGAATATGTTATGGTCAGAAATGAAATAACAGGGCATACTTACAAGTAAGTATCATCCTGACGTTTCATGTTGGGTAAGTAGAATTTCTGCAGGGAGCTGGCACAGGAGGGCTTGTTTGATTAGAAAGGTCTTATCTCCTGGGACTCTGTGTCTACAGTTGCTGCTACCTGAAGGTGTAGAAAGGTCATTTGGCTTCTGACATTAAACAAGTCGTGATTCTTACAAAATTAAACAGAGTTTTCGGTTTGCAGATGCTCATGTCTGGCTTCAAAACCTTGATGGAGAAGATGAGTTGACTGTTGTGCATCTTAAAAATAATCTCCCTTGAGCCCAAGGATGAAATAGCAAGTTAGAGCTTGCTGCTTACCAAATACAGCTGGTATTTTATATTAAGGCTGAGTGCTCTAGATATTATAGAAACACCTTTGGACACAAGCTGGAACACAAGAGCTTATGAGTGTTAGAAACCTGTGTTTACATAGTGAAAGTAAAGGAATGAGATTTACAGTAAGAATTAAATTTATTTGTGTTAGGTACAGCATAGTTTCTTGCCCTGTCCTTTGTTTAGAGAAACTGCTAGGCTCATGTTGATGACAGATTGGTGGGTAAGTCCACTCAGTTTTCCATGCCAGTTTGTTTGTAATTAAATGAAGAGGCAAGATTCTATTTTTGGATGCTTGTTCATTTTTCTGATTAAGCTGGTTAAACTGACATCAACATTGGTTCATAGAAAGTGATGATGAGCAAGTAAGCACATGTGCTTTCTAGTGTGTGATTTAATATCCCAATTTCAATAGATATATTGGTGTTTTGGCATTTAAGTATATGTTTGGGGTGTTTATTTTGTGGCTGGCCTGCTATGTAACATATTCAGTGAAAGCATAGGTGTATTTCACCACCTATCTATAGTGTGTAGTGGGTCTTCCCCTTCTACCTCTTTTTCCTCAGCAGCCCTTAAATCATGTGCTACATATAGGACACAAGGCAAAATCTGCCACTTTTCTTTGTGGATCATCTAGTGCGATGTTTAGTACAAACCTGGAAGTGAAAAGCTGTTTTACTTTTGCTCCCTCTGCTGGCAAAAGCCAAAACCAAGACTGTTTATTTGTTGCTAGATGAGTGAAGTATTTCTAATAACTATACTAGCAGAATTCGGTTTTTATGCAACTGCAGTTGAAAGTCTTTTGGCATGGAATTGAATCTGGGTTGAAGGACTTGATCCAAATATCTCCTTTATGTTCGTAGGTTTCCCTGTGGAAGATGGCTTGGAAAGGGAATGGATGATGGCAGCTTAGAGAGGATCCTGGTGGGAGAGTTACTGACTTCCCACACTGAGGCTGATGAGCGGCAGTGCCGAACCCCTCCTTTGCAGCAGTCACCAAGCATGATCAGAAGATTTGTCACTATATCGCCAAACAATAAACCGAGTGAGTGTGGGGGGGATGTCTTGTACTGTTCTGCATCATCACCTGAGGAGAGCTGCTTGCAAACAGAACTGTAGGTTTTCTTGTATTTTAGAACTGTAGCTTGGAGAGGACCTGTGAAACTCGCATAGCCCAACGCCGTGCTCAAAGTCCAGCTAACTTCCGAGTTACAATCCCAAGCAACCTGTTCTATCTACTCAGGTTTTGAAAGTCTCCAAAGATGGAAGGAAGATGTCTCTGGACTCCTGGTCCAGTGCTTAGCTGCCCTAGTGGTGTTTTCTGTATTCTTGTCCTTCATCTGTGGAATGAATGCTATGGAGGAAGGTAGAAATTTGCTGTCCTGTCTCTATCTTTGTGGATGAAAAAGCTAGCTAGTGTTTGTATTCATGGACTTCAGTTTTCTATTGAGATCACTGTTCTGGGGTTGTCTTATTTGTGATAAATCAGGTAGATACTTTGCTCCCAAGCAGGGAATATTTCCAAGATGCCCAGATTTTGTCGTCCTAATCAAAGCGCATCTCTCTCTCTCTCTTAGCTTTGGGCCCTGATCTGAAAATGCACATAATATGTAAAAACCCTTTCCACCTGTTGTTGTGATGAAACACCATGGTGTTAACTTTGATATAAAAACAAGCTATCTCCATTTCTACCTCCTCCACAGTAAATAAAAGTAGAATGGAATTTCTGTTACCCACAATCCAGCACCTTTTCAGCAATAGCATAGGTTGTACTAGTTCATGCTCCTCTTTTTTTTGTGTGTGTGTGGTATGCCTTATCTTTTGTGCGCTGATACAATTTCTAAAGCTGTTAGAGAGTGACTGGATATATTTTTGTATTTTGCAGAGTTAAATACTGGTCAGATACAAGAAGCTATTGGTGAAGCTGTCAATGGTATTGTCAAGCATTTCCACAAGCCAGAGAAGGAGGTGAGGAGTTGTTGTCTGTGTAGTGGCACTCCTGTCTTAAAACTATTAGTAAGAATTGGAGAATATATAACAGAAATAACCAAACTGAGTGAATAGCCATGTGTTTGAAGATTCCTTAAGTGGAGCAAAAATGAGATACTGAGACTACACTGTTGGAATAGTACATCCTCAAGTACGTCAGTTTTGCTGCTAACTGGAGCATTCTGTTAATTTAAATGTTAACATTCTGGTAACACTGTGTTATTAGCCAAATTCTTCCAAGGATTCTACCCGTACCACTGTCAAGAGTGTTGCCTCCTGTTTAGTTTGTTCTGGATTAACTGACATTTTGCTATTGAGTACTGAGTAGGTTTTTCTTAATCCCTTTTTTGCATTATCTTTGCTACTTAAAACATGAAAACCTATGGGCCACTTAAAAAAAAAAAAAAAACAACCACCAAAACAAAACAAAAAAACCCACAAACAAACAAAAACAAACAAAAAAGAAAAACAAAAAAAACCCCAAAACCTGAAAGAAACAAAAGACCTATATCCACACCCCTGCAAGTGAAGCAGAAGTGCTCTCAAAGACTCTGGTACACTTATACATTATACATATAATCACCTTAACTGACACAGCAGTTATTTCCTAAACAAACTTAAGAAGCATGCCTCTGTCAAAGCATCACAATTCAGCCCTTGTGAGCAGGAGTGGTGTAGAGCAGTGCTGGATCTTGTATGGATATCTCTTGAAAGTCATTGACTTTTTTACAAATAGGTTCTCCCATTCCTTCTGCACCTATCTTTTCTAAGTTCAGTATAGCATGGCAAATTCATATATAGTATGGTTGATGATCACATTTACACAAAAATCTCAAGTGGTCATGCACTAGTTTTGCAAAATAGAATTTACTGTCATGTTCTAAAGAAGAAATTGCATTTTTTGCATTAAATGTTTTTGTTGATAAGCAAACAGTCTGAGGCACCTGCTACAATGGACCTGTGGTCTTTATTACTTAGAAAAAGAGGAAAATGTTTTCTTAGTTTTCTGTACAGTGGTCATTATTATAGGTAAAACCTGCTCATGATCTTTATCCTGGCCTTTTTGTGGCTTCATTTGATGATGGCGAGGCCCTGAGACTGCTTTCTTCAGCCTCATTCTTTGAGAAGTCAACAAATTTTTGAATGCTCAAGACTTGTGAGAACCAGGCCATCTTGGCTGGGACCACTGTTTGACAGTAGACTGTAACTTTGGGCATCTATTTATTTAAAACCTGGTTTTAGTAATAGATGCATGAGACACTCTTGTGTCTCAGACTTCCTAACTGAGACAGTAAGTGTGTATGCTTTCTGTGTGTGCTTGGCAGAGAGGCAGTCTGACGCTGTTGCTGTGTGGAGAAAGTGGACTTGTTTCAGCTCTTGAGCAAGTGTTTCAGCATGGATTTAAATCGCCGAGGCTCTTCAAAAACGTCTTTATTTGGGACTTTTTAGGTAAGTGGGAGGAAGACATACCAGAGTCTGTCTATCTTTGAAATATATCCATCTGTGTTCCTTGTCATTGCCACTGTGTCTCAGCTGGTGTGAACAGCATACTTCTTGGAGGCATCTTGGCAGCATCTCCTTATATCATCATTTTACTGTAGTATCTCAAAATTCAGTAGATAGTAGAACATCTTTAGCACTGTTCAGAGGGAAGGAAGTGGAATCCCAGTTTTACATGTGGAATCAAACAGAAAAAAAACCCAGTGCCTAGACATAATCATTCAGGAAATTCATGGATGAGCTTTGAATCTAGGCCTTTCAACTTTAACTGTCCCCTCCATGATCCAGACAATCATGCTGATTTGCCAGTGGTCCAATATGGGCATCAGATAGCCTTATGGATTTGTAAGCGTGCTTATGGGGAAAGCATTATACTGAGATGATATTAAATTTAATCATCTAAATTTGAAGGTCATAGTGCCTAATTATTTTATTCCAAGCACAGGAGAATATTTCAGATAATTTAGGACTGCTATATGGACTGATGAAACTTCATTATCTCCCACCATTCTTTTAAGAAAAAGCACAAACATACTATGAGACCCTTGAGCAGAATGAAATGGTCCCAGAAGAGAACTGGCAGACAAGAGCCAGGAATTTCTGTCGCTTCATTACTGCTATCAACAACACCCCTAGAAACATTGGGAAGGATGGCAAGTTTCAGATGCTGGTGTGTCTTGGAGCCAGGTATCAAGAAACTTCTTTATTATTATTGTTGTTGTTATTGATATTTTAATAAAATGAAAAAGGTGTTGCATATTAGTAAGATAAAGCCACACAACTGCTGGGTTGTGCAGTTTGACTAATATTATGCAGTTCTTTGATGTAACTAAAGAAGGATCAAGTGAACCATGCCCTGACTGAGTTCTTAGGCATGTGACGTGTGGGAAATCTGAGATACAAAACTGATTATCCCAAAGAGCTGAGCAGCTGAATCAAGAGAGAAAGGTAGTAGGCTGGTGGGAATAACCTCCCTCTCATGTACAGCTAGCAAGGTTGGAAGATAGAAACGGAAAACCATCCATCAGTGAGGCCTCTCCAGTTAATGGCTGGCTGAATTCCCTGCCCTCCACCTACTCATTGTAGGAGATGGGTCAGAGGGAAGCTGGGACTGTCTAGAAGCCTTTTGACACAAAGGCAATGGAGCAGGCTAGTGACTTTGGGCCTGCTTGGGACTTCAGGCCTCCTGAGAACCGTATCTTTTGTGAGGGGTGGAAAGCCTGGAAACACATCTCTCACGGGTGCTCCCTGCTTAAACAAGTTCCACAGACAGTTATTTCTCTTTCCCCTACCTTATAAAAATACACGGAGAAGATAGTTGGTCTGTTTAGAAGGGAAAGAATAAAAATCATGTCAGTGAAAAAGAGAAATTAACTTGGCTTTCTTTTTATGTCTAAATTGCAAACTGTCACTTTGTCAGAGACCACCTTTTGCATCACTGGATCGCCCTGCTCGCAGACTGCCCGATCACAGCACAGATGTATGAAGACATAGCACTGATTAAGGATCATACTCTTGTGAACTCTTTGATTCGAGTGCTGCAGACCTTGCAGGAGTTCAACATTACGCTGGAGGCATCTCTTGTCAAAGGAATCGATATTTGACCTCTTGGCCCACAGGAAAAACTATCTTAAAAAAAAAAAAAAAAAAAAAAAAAGGCAACAAGGAGTGAATCTCGTTAGTATGCAAAAGTTCTGTCTGCCAGTACGTTGTATCGTGAACTTGTTCAAGGCCCTGAAATGCAACTTTGACTTTTCTTGAAGGAAACTCCAAAAATAGTACAGGCAAATGGATAGAAGCTGTAAACTCACTGTAAAAAAGAGGATTTTGGTATAAATCTATTTTAGAGTTTATTTGCTGATTTGCTTTTTACACACTTTCATGTGAAAGAGATAGAGATGAGTATTGTGCAGCTTATTTTAAAGCTGCAGTATTTCCTTGCCATAGAAAATGTGGAGTGAGCCTTTCAGCATTCTGTGAACTTGCCTTCAGATATGCTGTATGTCATAGACCCCAATGTATACACTCCATTTCTGCTGAGAAGGTCATTCTATAGTTTTTAAACTAATATTTTATATATTAACATTATTACCAATGTTTGATTTTTAACGTATCGGGTCACGTTCTGCTGCAAGGGAACTACAAATCTGATGTGTGCTTTTTTTTTAATAGCTCCAAAGCACTGATTTGTCAACAAATCATTTTTTTCCTTTATTTTTGTTGTCAGTATTATGTTTAGTGAAATCCAGGAGACTGAACCGTGAAATGTGCAGAGATCAAAGTAATATTTTTCATATTGGTACGTAATTGCACAGAAGAAATTAAGCGTGTTTTTTAACTGATGTTTTTTATTTATTTAACCTGTTGTTGTGTTTTGTAAGTTTGTCTTAAAAAATCTTCTATGATACAACTGGCTATATGTCGTTGCAATTCAGAATTTACAGTGCAGCCCACTT
Source organism: Burhinus oedicnemus (assembly GCA_008921705.1). Classification (NCBI taxonomy): domain Eukaryota; kingdom Metazoa; phylum Chordata; class Aves; order Charadriiformes; family Burhinidae; genus Burhinus; species Burhinus oedicnemus. Next base: position 271,115 of record VFFE01006867.1, read on the forward strand.
AAATGAAAAACCTGGAATAATTGTTCATAACACACGTTTCCACTTGAACCAGCCTTTTGAAGTTTGGTATATGGTTGCTGCTGGGAAATCTCTTAACTGCTAATAAAGAGGGACATGAGTTCCCCAAATGCCAGATGACTAAATAAAGATGTTTATGCCCTCATGAAATAATAATGGTATACCTACTACTAACAAATGTAAGAATTTCTTAATTTTTCTGAAAAGACCGTGAGTAGTAAAGTTTTCTTCTTTTCCTTTTGAATGAATATGTCTTGGGTCCTGTTGTCACAGTTTGCTTCATTTGGGATGCTTTTGTTTTTAGCAGAGAAAGCTTTAGTCCACTTCTACAATAAAACACAAACATTTTGAAAGCTTAATTTATTGGAGATCTGGAACTTGGCAAATGCCTAAAGGCATCTGTGTTCATTTGAATCCTCTGATAAAAATCTCTTTGAAATTAATATGTGACTTAAGAACAGGCAGATTTATCAGCATCACAAATTAGTGTACAGAAATTCAAGGCTATATATTTAAGAGGTCTCCACTGTATAAACTTATCTCAGTATTGCCTCTCTTTTGAAAAGCAGAGTCCAAGTTTTTTGGTTCATACAATGTTGTAGCACCTTTTCTTTACCTACAGCGTAGCCACATCTTGCGATAGCTTTATTTCCATAATTTATAAGTATAGCACATGTATTAAATTTCTGACTATTTTTACTTTTGTCCTATTTATTTCATTATTAAACTGAGAAGTTCCTTTGTCACTACGTATCAGAGCAAGATTCTTTTTTGATTTCACAGAAGCATTAGGAAGACGCAAGGGCAATGTCCAAGCCACTCCTCATGCTGGGTGGGTGTGAATCCTTTCACAGTCTGGAGCTTACAGGAGCATTTCACAGAAGTATTTTGTGTATGCAGGTTTGGTTTTGTTGTGTGGGTGGGGGTTTTTTTTGGTTTTTTGTTTGGTTTTTTTTTTTCCCCCTGCTTTGGAAGGGCAAAAATAAAACAGGTGTACTTTATTCTAAGAATTTCATGTATTCAACCTAACATGTTGGGATAATCTTTATACGCTTGCCCCAAATTATTCATGTATTAATATTAGCAAAAAAAAAAATAAATTACAGTACTATCAGTGATATTTAAGGTGACTTTGCTAGGCCTGTGTATTTCACAGGGAATATGTCTACATAAGAAAGGAGGGTTGGATAAATTATTTTGACCTTAACAGATTAGTTGATTCTGTTAAAACCACATCTCTTATAATATTAAGTATGGATTAATTTTATCTTGCATGACGTAATTAACCCTGAATTAAGGTTCTTTTTTTTTTTTTTTTTTTTTTTTTTTTTTACTTTACACACGTTCATCTAGTGTGGCATGATATGATACCATTGGTTTAATGGCTTGCTCTGCTGCGGATCTTTCTGGCCTCATTATGACAGTTAAACATACCTGGGATGGACACAGGCTGGGGTTTGCTGGTTCCCAAGGGGTGGGTTCTTTGGCTGGCATGTGAGGATGAAGCTGTCCATCAGTGACTGCACCCTCTGTGCTAGCTGTCCACATGCAAAAGGAGGATGTAGAGGTCATCTTCCCAGCTCCTCAGTTACTTTATTTTCACAGGAAAGACCACTTTGCGATAGACCCATCCTGCTTCTCTCACAGGGGGTCTATGCTTAATCCCATGTAGGATTCAAAGCACTTCTTGCTATGGACTTCCAAGTCTGGAAGGATTTGCTCCACTGAAGAACCAGTAGAAGGCTCTGAAATGCGCCAGAAAAAAAAATGTTGATTTTGTTGGATCCAGAGGCCACCAAGGAAGACTGAGATATTAAATATAGCTTTGTGGTAGCCTGCGCTGGGGTTTTGGGAAGAGATTTGGCTGGCATATCTAAGAACAGTTCAGTCTGTAGTAGCAGCCACAATCCCTACCACTCTTCAGTGTTTACCACAAACCAACCTACTTCTTTCATTGAAGTAGACAGCATCAGTCCCACAGAGTAACGTTAGGATCCAGCATTTGCTCCTTCCATGCCATTCTGCTGAATTGGATGACTGTATAAGAGCAAATGGTGTAGTCAGCATCTTTTACTCTTCAAGTAGAGCTTTGTAAAATCCATCTCCCTTTTTAAAACTTACATTGCAATTTTTGTTCAGAAATGAGCTATAGATTAGTGCAATTGTAACCTTTTTTTTTTTCCTGTTACTTTTCTAAAATACAGGAGCAGGTTTGGTAGGTGCAGGTTACTGTGGCTATGCTGATTTGTTGTTTGGCTGCTTTTTTTGGTAACAGTTAATGGGAAAAGATAATGTTTTTAACAGCACAGATGCATTCTGTAGAGACAAATGTAATGATAAAAAGTAAGTAGTTCATAATGCAGTAAATATATAGTGCTACACTGGCCAAACATGTTTACAGGCTGATACCTGATTTGAGGAAAAAAAAAACCCAGGCTATCGCCTATCAATTATTTACACTTGTTTGATTAATGCTGTCAGAGTTGATACAATGATACTTTATACAAAAACAAAATGCAAATTAATGAAGACTTGGTTTAAATGTAATGAAGTACTATGATGGTAAGTTTATACAAAAAAGCCCTTCACCTGCCATAAACTCAACCATCTGGCATTCTGTAGCTGAAAACACATTAATGAACTGAAGACTATTCCGCAACTTTTTTCCATTACAAAGAGTATTTTTCAAATTGTTCAAATGGGACCTACTAGCCGGATGATCCATATTTTTAATGTGTTTTGAATTCATGAATATGTTAAGATTTCTGCAGTGAAACTATTCAGAGTTACCTTTTCCTGTATGTTGTCAAATGATTTTTGTCTATAGTGCAAGATACTATAGGATACTTCAAAATACTTGAAGATATTGTACATGTACTTCACATCTTTGTAGTTCTTTATTTTATACCTAGAGATTGGCTGTTAAACTAAGATAAAGCATCAATACCTTATAAACTATATATTTTAATATGTGGGGAAATCACTTGCTTGGGTTTTTTTTAAGGGCGGGCACTGAAGTTTACATTATAATGACAAAACCAGGTACTGTTTTCCTTTTTTATTTTTCCTGTGACATTTCAATCCATTGGACATTAAATGTGAATTGGATATACAAAACAGTTTTACAGGTGTAGCTCATTTGCTGAATTGCAATAAAATTTGTCTTCTAACATGAAAAATAGCATTAATGTGCTATTTTCAAAGGCCTCTTGTTATAATTTGGCTTATAATCTTTCCTTCTTTGCCTGACTTGCAGCTAGGTATGACATTTTAGTGTCTGATTTCAGGAGACATTTTTTGTGCAGTTTCTTATTGGATCTGTTCAACTAAATGCCTACCTCCCTCCCAGCACCAGTGTGACCTTCTCACAAGCAGTTGTTGGTCAGACTGCCATCAGTGGAAGAGATGCCTACTCAGTCATCAGGGAATGGGGAGACGAGGAAGGCAAAGGGACTAATGCAGATCTCGGAAAGTGTCTGTGAGTACATGCACACATATGTGCTGCCATTTATATTAGCTTTTTTCCTACCTTAGAACAACTTCTGATCCTAATAACCAAAGTTGGTGGAAGTCTCTAAATTTTACATTCTGAAAAATATAATTAGTCACCTCTATGTATCATGTACTCGACCTTTCTTTCTCTTTATGTAGGAGAATCCATACAGAGAAGCAGGAATTGTTGGACATGTAACTATCTGATGCTTCACATATAAGGTTAATTGAGAAAATACCACTGTCCTCCATCTCTGAGATTCTCACAACATCTGTGGCACATGTGTACCCAAGCATTATTGCCTATATTTCCTGTTTCTTACTTTTTTTTATCCCACCTTTGCCCAGGATAAGATCTAACTTGACAGACAGTCCCAGAGGAGGAATTACTGGGTGGAGGGATTCTGCTGGCACAGAGGCAGAAGTATGATTCTGTATGTGTCCTTGTGGCCAAGAAGGCCAATGGCATCCTGGGGTGCATCAAGAAGAGTGTGGCAAGCAGGTCGCGGGAGGTTACACTCCTGCTTTACTCTGCCCTGGTGAGGCCACATCTGGAGTACTGTGTCCAGTTCTGGGCTCCCCAGTTCAAGAAGGACAGGGACCTGCTGGAGAGGGTACAGCAGAGGGCTACGAAGATGATTAGGGGACTGGAACATCTTTCTTATGAGGAAAGGCTGAGGGACGTGGGTCTTTTTAGTCTGGAGGAGACTCAAGAGGGGATCTCATCAATGCCTATAAATACTTAAAGGGAGGGTGCCGGGAGGATGGCACCAATCTTTTTGCAGTGGTGCCCAGTGATAGGACAAGAGGTAATGGGCACAAACTCGAATATAGGAAGTTCCATCTAAACATGAGGAGGAACTTCTTTCCTTTGAGGGTGGCAGAGCACTGGAATGGGCTGCCCAGAGCGGTGGTGGAGTCTCCGACTCTGGAGACATTCCAAACCTGCCTGGATGCCATCCTGTGCAACCTGCAGTAGATGTCCCTGCTCTGGCAGGGGGGTTGGACCAGATGATCTCCAGAGGTCCCTTCCAACCCCTGTGATTCTGTGATTCCCTTTACATTCATTCACTTTTCAAATTATTTGAAGTACATACCGATGTAGTGGAGCCCTGTATAATCTTGGTTCATTAGATGTTGCTCTGCTTATCTCACCTTGAAACTGGTTCTGCCTGCCTTACTGTATATTAAATCTAGTTTTTAGATTTGAGTGGAGTAGTAAACAAATGTGAGTGCAACTCATTTGTGGTTATGCTTTTGTAACTTTTCTGCTGTCCTGAAAGTTTTATATGTCAATTGTGTGAGAAGCAGGGAGAACAAGTCAGTTTTACTCACTTCCTTCTCCTGCTTCATCCAAAATGCGCTCTCTAGGACATCCCTGCTTGGGTAGGAGGGTTGGATAAGATGGCCTCCAAAGGTCCCTTCCAACCTCTGTCACTGATTCTGTGGTTCCTCCCCATATATGATGACAGGAACAGGTAAGAAGGCTGAATGCCACTTCCTCCATATTGTATGGTTTCTGCCACTCATTAGTAGCCCAGTGTCTGCAAAAAGAGCTCATCCTTCAGGTGCACTTTTTTCCTTTGTTTTAGGGAGCTGCCTTCTCTTTTGTCAGCTATAGCCAGAGAGACTTGCTTATTCTTCTGACCTGCATGGTAGCAGTGGCTAACCTCTGCTTTGACAAATTTCTGTTTTGAATCTGACAAATACAGAAGGTAATTTTCTAAGTCTGGGAACAGTGGTTCAAGTTAGGGCAGTTCTGAAGTTGGTGGGCTTCACTCTGTGTCAAACTGTAGGAGATCATCATTGGGTGTTTTATACCATCAGGCAAAATGCAGAAGGAGGATTTTGATCATTATTTGGAGTTACCTCTGCTTCACCTCTTTTTTTATACATACCACCCCCACACCCACACCCCAATTCCTGGTCTGTGGTGGAGGCTTTTTTTTAAGCAAAGCAAAATAAAAAGCATTAAGGTCTCTCTTGGGGAACCACATCAGTCTTCCTGAGCTGGAGATGATTCTGCACTACTAGAACTGATGGTGTCATCCTGTGGGCTCACTGGGGGAGATGCTGACAGGTGAACTCGGCGTGCCCCATGCTCTGATGAGGTGGTGCTGGTGGCCTGAGCCTTGGACAGGTTTGGCAGGGTGCAGTCGTGAACTCAGTACCTGCTGCCAGACGGGCCATGCTTGTATGAGATGCCAAACCTGCCTCTCTTGAAAACTGAGACCATCTCAATTCCTTAGGCTTATTAGACCTGCTGCTTCTAATTCCTCCGCAGGGCACTACAGGGGTGGACGTGGGGCAGACCTGGATGGAGCTGTGAGGTAAGTGCAGCTTCAGAAACACATCCACTTCATCACAGGTGGCCTCGAATCTTTCAGACTTCCTGCAAGGGGAAGGAACAAAAAGAACAGGGGCCTTGGTGAACCAAGTGTGTTGTGCAACTGCTAGGTTCACAGCACTTTTGCAAGTGTCAGGTCTGAGATGGTTTTATAGAAGGTGATGCTTATTAACATCTGTTGGAGAGGAGGGTTTGAGTGCTTGGCAATGATTTTCTATTGACTAACTGGTCCAAACACAGGGGTCTAGAAATGTACTTGTGTTATGATTTGTTGTCGTGATGACTTGGAAAGTTCTCACAAAGAAATACAGATGTCCAAAGAGGTGCACCAAGCAAGTCTTTGTCTAGAAGTTATTTCACATAGCAAGAAGTCTCTTTTCCCCTGTTAACTCAAAGATGTAGACTCATTAGTACTGTGTTCAGTCCTGCAATAAACAGGAAGCGTTCTTCTTCATTTCAGTGACAGTGGCATTTTAAGATGCAGATCCTACAATGTTTAAAATATCACTGGTGGATCTGATATTTCTTTCAGGGAAGTTCTTCTACCAGTGGCATAACAAGACTCAGACAAGGAGTATAAATGAACATGAGAGGGTCTTTTAGACTCCTTGTGACCAGAGGAGCCCCAGATTTCCTCTCAGATTGAGATAAGCCATGCGCAGGTCCTGCTTCCAAGGAAAGCCACTGTTAAATTGCAAAACTGAATGCTGATTACTGAAGATGTGTTATTTTACATAGAACTCAACAACCTATTTGGTAGCTTGGAAAACCCTTGGATACTAAGATGGAAAGTATAAGTGTTTGAGTTATTAATTTCAAAGGAAAACAATTGTTCAAAACCCAGTATACATACGGAGATGAAGAAGACTTGAAACTGCAGCTCTGAGGTGTTATGTGTGTGAAAAGCCGTGGAATAATTAAATATTTGGAAGTATTTCCTCACTTGTCTGTCTGCCCCTTTCCCTTTTTCATTCTGGCACGTTCCCCCCTCCTGGTTGTTTTCAGCTTCTGTCACAAGCACTCATTATGCTCACTCGGTCATGTTAAATTTTGGGCCAATATGATGCACTGTCGCTCAGCCCAGCAGACCTACTACTTCTCACTACATTAAAGTACAAATGAAAAGGCAATCTAGATGTCTTCAAATAATGTTTTCTTATCATTAAATGATAAAATTTAACAAGGATTATAAAGCATAAAGCATGTTTTATCCCAAATTTTTAGGCAAAGTATTCAACTCTACTCAGGAGATGAGGTGCAGAATTTCTGGAGCAGTTTTTACATCCGACTGCTCTGTGGCAGCTTAGTCTCGACCTCTCAGGGTGAGGGAACTTCGACTGATGCTTAAAGTGGAGGGCAGGGGGGAACTGGGGATCTTGTCTGTATGGAAGAGCTCCTTTGGAGCAGCAGACAGTGTTCGTAGCGGTGTTGTGCTCGTCCAAAGAGATCGCACAGTGTCAGCGGGAAGAAGTTCCAGGTTTTGCAAGATTACAAGGTAGCACGCGCGTTGGTACAACTGGAAGAAGCAGGCAAGTTTTCTGGTGTGCAGCCTCTCTCCAAACATAAACCAGCCAAACGCCTCTCTCACCAAAGCATCTGTGAAATGTAACTGAATGGGACTTTGGTCTGTGCAACGCTGAGAAAATTTAGTTCAAGACTAAAATGCTATATACTATCTAGATGACCAAAAGCTTTGCTATTGGTTTTAGGATCAATATGCATGTGTGAAAATATCCTGTTTGCGTACACTTTTTGAAGATATTTATCAGTAGCTATTTTCCTCCCTAAAACTCTGTGATTTTATTTTATTTTTAATTGCTGAAAAAAACCCAAACAGTGCTATTTGGGGTCTCTTCCTGTTGAACTGCCCCTGGTATGTTTGGTTTTCTTTCATTATACTTAACTTATTGCTGAAGTTGAGTCTTAAGACTTTTTCTAGCTTCTTTCTCTCAGTAAAGATGTTAGTACCCAGTGCGGTCATCTGTCACTGGGACTCTGTAGCTGCATAGAAACAGTTAAGAAGGCTACAGAAAGAAGTCTGAGTTGAGGTCTGAGCTTCTGTCTGGTTTGTGTCTTTAACGAGACATTTTGATGGCAGTTCTTCATCATAAACAATTGAGTATTATATGGGAAATAATAGCTAGGATCCTTCACAAACCACTTTGAGATTTGTGTATAAGAAATGGTTTCATTAACTAAGATAAATTTAATAGTGTTCCTGTTTGTTTTCCAAGCTGTTGAGATCTTTTGATCTAATTCAGCCATTCACAAATGTTTGTGTGTCACTTTATATTTTAGTTTACAGAAGTAAATGAGATGGTTTGTTTTTACTGTGTCTCAGAAGGCTTTGGTTGTTTGGGTATATGACTCTTCAGTGTCTCTTACTGTTTTTTCTGCCACACTCTTCACAGGTAGATTTTATGTCTTTCATCAAATCTTGTGATGAATTTTAAATTAATATTGGTCAAGCTCATTGAGGAACCTTGACTGGAACGTGCCTGACATATGTAACAGCTTTTCTATAAGGTAGCTCGTAGTCCCATGCATTTGGGAGAATTGTTTGTAGAGACACCTTGACTGGTATCCGCAGATGAGAGGTGTGTGGATGTGTGAATTCCCATCGTACGATTGTTTATTTATGAGATCATGGAAACTGTCGAGAAAGTCTTCATTCATTTATTACTTTCTGTTGGTAAGGGGAGGCTTGGGGTATGGTGCGGGGCTGGAGAATCCTTGGAGTGTTTAATGAGCAGCTTTATGCATTTATAGATGAGTTTGACTAAGACTGAAACCGTCCAGGAGATACAATAGGCTGTTTCTCATTGGATTTTAAAAGAGAATAACTTTGATCATTTCAAAAGCAATGAAGCCTGATGCTCCAGTGAGACAGGAAAGCGGTAATTTATAGCTACCATTAAGGAAACAAAGACAAAGACTGAGGGAAAGCTTCACTCTGAAGATTTACTAATGTGTATAAACCACCCTTACAACTAGAAATAGCTTGGTATTTCTCACAGAACAAAACAAAAGAGAAAAGGCAGCAAAATGGGGATGGGAGGGAGGGGTGAAAAAGAATTCCCTTGCACCGTTGAAAGGTCAAACAACATTTAGGAAACTATAATTTCAGTGAAAAAAGGATAGGCTGCTTCTACCTGCCAAAGGAAGGACAGCTGTGAGAAACCCCTGGTTGGGAGAGGAGGTGGGATGGGGCCAGGGGTGGTGGCGTGATGTTGTGGGTTCTGGTACAGCCTTCAGATGGGGACTTTGCGCGCTGCAGTGAGGTGTAATTACTTGGTAAAAGTTGTAATACTGTATTTTTTGAAGAAACGCAAGCAAGGTTGGAGTGAGTTGTGTATGTATGGGTTGTGACAGGATGCAGGCATACGGGATCTTTGCATGGGCTTGTCTCTACCGGAAAGAGACCGCTTTATGGGCCGCTCCAGAGGAGAGCACCGGTTCCAATACACTTGCCGCTGGCACCCGCAGTCTGCGTGTGAGGTATTTTAGGTCCCTTCAGGAAGCACCGGCTCCCCGGGACATCTGTGTTTAGGGTGTTGTGCAGGTGTTTGAAGGCCGGTGCCGTGGGTGGGTGCGCTGCTGCTGTTGACGGCGGGTTTTAATGTGGGATGGCGCGCAGGGGCGGGGGGGTGCGCTAATCGCCTCTGGGTGCCGCCGCGGGGCGGGCAGGGAGGCCCGGGCAGGGGAGGCCCGCCCAGCCCTCGCCGCCGCGCCCCGCCGCCCCGCGCCCGCTGTCAGTGCGAGGCGGGCCGGCCGCCCGCAGACACCTCCCTCCGCCGCCGCCGCCTCCTCCCGCCCGGCGGCGGCAGCAGCAGCAGCAGCGAGCGCAGCCGCCGCAGCGCCATCGATGGGGTCCGGCGGCCGCCGCGGCGCGGCGGGGGCGCGGGCGCTGCCGCTGCTGCTCCTGCTGCTGCCCGCGCCGGCCGCCCCCGCCGCCCTGCCCCTGCCCGGTGAGTGCCGCGCCGCCGGCTCGCCTTCAGCCCTGGACAGCGGCTCCCCCCGCGGGGCACCTGGCCGTCCCGGAGCCCCGGCCGGCGGCTTTCCCCTCGGGGCGCCTGGCCGTCGCTGCCGGGGGCCGGCTCCCGGGGTTGGGTGGGCGTGCGGCGGGGGGGGGGAGGCCGACGGCGAAGGGAAGGGGAGCCGCGGGCCAGCGGCGGCCCTTCCCGAGGTGAGGTGGCGGCCGTCGGCGGGGGGAGCGGGGGGGGTCGCTACTCGCGGGGCGCTGCGGGCACCGCCGGTGACTTTCACATGCCGGTCTCGTCCGGGAGCGGGGCTGGTCCCCGAGGGGTCGGGCACCAGGTTAACGTCTCACCTTTGCCGAAGGAGCGGGGAAGTAAACCCAGCCTGTATCGCGGCTTCATCTGCCTTTGGTGGCCGAGGAATAAACCCAGTGATTCTTCCTGCAGCCTCCTCCGCGTCTGCCTTACGGCCAAGTTTAAGGCTGCGATGTTTGCTCACAGTCTCCCTCCTCTAGGGTCTCTCGTCAGCTCGGGCTACTGTCACTGCATGAGGAAATCTCGCTCCCTGTGCCTATGATTTTTTTTTTCTAGCCCTCTTTTCCATGCTTCTGTATGCATTAATGCTGGGGTTTTTTTGCTGCTGTTCTTCGCTGTGCGCTGCAGACCACAGAGGATTAGTGTAAAAATAAAATAGCAGAACGGCCGTTTTGCCACTGGCATGAGATCTAGTTGAGGTCTCTGTGCCATAGCTTTGAAAGAAGCCCCCTCCTTGGTATGTGTTTTCTGGGACCCTCCTTGCCTCCCTGGCCAGGGCTGGGAAGAGCAGAGCTTACTGGGCAGGGGATACGCAGCCACTGCGTGTGGCTAGTGCTTCTTTCTGCCTGCTGTCATTCCTTCCTTACCCATCCTTTCTTCCTCCCCCATCTACCTGAGTCCCACTAGCCAGAGGCGCCTCAGCAGTTCCCTGCATCCCTCCTTGTGTGACTTGCTCCCTCAATTCACCGTCTCCCCTGTTTTTTAATGGCTTGACTTTTCCGCTTTGAGAGGAAGCGGATTCTGCCGCTCTCTCTGGCTGTTTTCCACTTTCCCCTTGTTTTCTGGAGGTGGTATCTGAGCACCTCATCCCTGTTATCGGTCCTGTGTGCACCTGAGAGCCAGGAGAGCACTGCTGCGCTAGCGCTGGCTCTTTGCCTTGTTTCCTGCTGCCAAATGCCATTAGGAGTTAAAACTACATGAATACTTTCTGAAGTTGGCAGCTACTGCAGTACCTACAGGCGTATTTTGTGATTGGGGGCGGGGGGGGGGGGGGA
>VFFE01006867.1:283299-348278 GCA_008921705.1 Burhinus oedicnemus
GGGGGGGGGGGGGGGGGAGAAGAGATGAATGCTATAATTGTAAATGGGAGAGGTCCTGGTTGAAATTCCCCTTTAGAAAGGGATACCCACTATAAAAAGTGGCTGACTATTTGTCACCTTCTCTTGATACTCTTGCAATTCATCCTCTTGTTTTAGGGGTCACTTTTTGTACCTATGTGGGGTGCTGTTTCTGCAATTCTTCTTCTTAACCAGTTGCTGGAAATCTTCCTGTTTCTGTGTTGGAATTCTCCTCTGTTACATGAAAAACTTCTGCTGCTGCCTGTAACTTTTCTTCCTCTTCTGTCTACATTTCTTCATCTCTAGGACTTCCTCCTGTTGGTGTTTCTCTTTCTCCTCATTTTTTCTGCTCTGGACCTTCCACCTGGATATTTTGCTTCCGTATGCTGTACTTTGTGATGGCTGGCCAGGGGACTTGGCAGTGCTGGTCAAGAGATACTACTCTTGTATTTAAAAAAAATGGCATTATTTATAAATTATGCATCTGTTTAATGGTAAGTCTGTCTTTTAATGTGTTGGTGGTGACTTTGAAAGTACATTTCAGTAAACTCCCCTTGTTAGTTTAAAAATCATTGAGCTTCCTGAAGGTAATGTCATGGATGTGATCAAGAACTCTTTCAGTAACTGTTTTTTGTTAATGAGAAAGACCAAGTCTCTAATGAATCTCTGTAAAACTGTCAGCTAATCTTACGGAGTATCTAGCCTATAATAGATTATTATTGATATATTTATAAGTGGGTACAGAAGGTTAACACGAGCTTACCTGAACTGCATACAAATACATCTATGTGCAGGTAGAGCGTTATACGAATTTAAGTTCCGATACGGTCTCTGCATGTTTCTGTCCTGACTCATAAATACATATATTACGGACGCATGTGCTACAAACAGGTGCTCAACCTTACGTCACCTTGTCAGTGATGTGCACAGGAGACGTGCCCTGTTCTCCAGCTTCTGACATCCCTTCTGAATCGTGTCTTTTGACAGACGTGGATGAGTGTGCCCTGGGGCTTGATGACTGCCACCCAGATGCCATTTGTCAAAACACCCCGAAGCTGTACAAGTGCATGTGCAAAGTGGGTTACACTGGCGAAGGGAAGAAATGTGAAGGTAAAGTGACCGAAGAACTATGCTCTGCCTGTGTCAGCATGAGGTATTTCTGAGAAGATAGAGCCGTTAAAAATAATGGCTTAGAGTACAGAGAATGATTTTAAATCAAAATAGTCATTGTTTCTTTACCTGATTTACTACTTGTTTACAAAAGCAGAGGCAAACAGGCTGCAGGGCTTTTCACCTAGTAATGTCACTTGGTCTAATAACTAGTTTGTTGTTTAACCGGCAGCCTTAAAAACTATAAGGTAAAGCTACATGGGAATCTAAGGGCATTTTGTGACTCTTTAGACACATTCAGCAAGTAATGCGTTAAGTATAGACTATTTGCAAGACAATCGTTATTTCGGACAGCAGTTGCTGCTCAACATTTACGCAGTCGCATCTCTGTCTATAACACTCAGGCAAGCATCCATCATACTGACTTTTGCTTTATTCCTTAGACATTGATGAATGTGATAACGACTTCAATGGAGGCTGTGTCCACGAGTGTTTCAACATTCCAGGAAATTACCGCTGTACTTGCTACGATGGCTTTATGTTGGCTCATGATGGCCACAACTGCCTGGGTAAGAAGTGTGTTCATGAACATTTGTGAGTGGTGGTGCTGGCTTACCCTGTAACTGCATCCATGGGAAACGCGTGGTGATCTGTTGGGCTGAATCAGCTCAGCTAGAGAAGAGTGTTACATATGGGACTAAGGAATTCCAGATACTGATGCACCATCCCGGTGCGGCTTTTTCCCGGTCTGTAAAGGAGGATGATAATTGTGCTACATTTCTATTAAGCGCTTTGGGTTAAACTGTGTGAAGTGCCACCTATTATTATGCTAAATGAGTTTATGTAAAATAACGCATGCTATCATTGTCTTTTTGGTTCAGAAGTTAGTTTAGGATCAGTTCTCAGGTGTGTTTCCAGGCTTAGAAATCTTTTCTCTCATACACCGATAAGGTGTGGGCTTCTCATTCTTACTGTGTCTGAGTACTTCGCCAATTAGGAGTGTGCAGTAGCTCTAAATGATGGAGGCCGTTGAAGCAGAGAGGGACTAAGCCAAATGCTTGGAGTTTCCCTGGGTGGTTAGTGTGAAGCAAAATGTGCAACTCTGGAAATGCGTTCAATCCCTTGACCCTGCATGCACACACTCACCTTTTTCTTTGTTTAGGACCTCGATAGTTTCCTCCTTTTTGTGTGCCAGCAGGTGAAAATCTCTAAAAATAGGTAACAAGACCTTGTGGTTTTACTGTGATAGTGTTCTCCAGCGCACAGTGCAGCAGTGTACAGAAATGCATGAGTTGCCAGCCTGTTGGCAGTGTGGTATGCTGCCGGTGTTATTTCCCTGGGACAGAACCTCATGTTGATGAAGCTGTCCTGCTTCCAGGACCCAGGCTGGGTACCCCGTGTGGCTCTGCGCTGCGATACCTGTCCCATTTACTTTTTCAGAGATGGCTCAGTTTTCCTCTTCTGCTGCACTGAGTGTGGATTTGCCCGGGCAGGCTTCCATGTCCATCAGAAGGAAACTTGCTCTCACAGCATAATTTTAAGACTGTAGTTAGCTTGGCTGGGGTATTTCCCGCTAGTGTCTGGCATATCAGGTTGGGGATCAGACCATCCCTGGACTGTATCTTCTGCTGGGACAAATCAGAAAAGTTCTGGAGTCTTCAGTGGGATTGTGGGAACCTAGTGCGTGCCCACATACTAACTTTGTTACAGTGTAAGTGGAGGAGAGGATGGAGTCACTAATTTCCAATTATTTTGCTAAAGAAAGTAGGGAGGGAAGCAAAATGTCTGCCAATACTTTAAAATAATAGGAAGGCCATCTTTTTTTTCCTCTAGTGCATTTGTGTAAACACACAGTGGAGTTCTGTTGAGGTTACCATGAAAGGCTGAATGTGAATGAACACGTTCCTCTTAGAGTGCCACCAAAGGCTATATTCTCTTTGTATCCAGTAGCCCCTCTAAAGCATACTTCAGCTGACTTGTTTTTGATCAGTAAGACCTAGACATCACTTAGACCAAAATCTACCACCTGCTATGTTACTGGGAAGTTGGTCAGTATCGCATGGCAGACTTTTTAAAATAAAATGTCATTGATATACAATGAAGTTTTTTACCACTGACCTGCCAATTTTGAAATGTGATGTAAACGTTAAATAAATATTTTGGCATGCAGCAAATTGGATCACATCTTCTCTTAATCTGTTTATTTACTTTGTTCACGCCAGGGTTGCCCTCCTCTCACCCTTATTTTTGAAGATCTCGGCTGTGTGCCTGGGTTTAAGCCAAATAGACAATTACTTGTTGGAAAGAGATGTTTTTTTTTGAAAGCTTTCCAAGGTCTGTGAGACAGAAACATCTGCTGGAGTTCAAATCTGTAGTACTAAAGGCTCATGGTGGCTGTTTATTCATGATTGTTTGCACATTCACATCACTGTAGAACTCAAACACTCAGCTTCTCTGTGATGGAGATATGTCAGCCGCTCTCCTTGCTACAGCAGGTCACATTCTTTTCCATTCAATTGGCTTACTCATTGCCTTCCGTAGAAATTAAATCTGTTGTAATACTATGTTATGCTTCTTACTAAAAGCCTTTCTCTTCTTTTTTTTTTTAGAAGACAGCTGTTTTATGCCAGAAATGCTACAATGTTAAATTAAAAACATTGTACTGTTAGCACAGGAACAATGAACAGAACAGGGAGCAAACATGATGTTCCATATGAATTTGCAAATGAAACCAGTGGTTTGCCTCAGCAACGTTTTGTCCTGTTTTTTAAGGGACTGAGCATTTTTACTTCCTGTTCAAATTGGCATTTCTGAAAATTAGGGTAGGAAAATTCTTTGCTGGTAGTGGGTTACAAAAACCTGCACTTATTAAGGGGTAAAATTCCAAAGAACTGGAGGTTGCGATGAGCACCCTGTTGTTCAGAGGCTTAGCTGAAGTTTTTCTGCTCATTGTTTCTCTTGGTTATCTTGCAAGCAGAGCCTTCTCTGGTATTGTTGAGGCTCTGAATATTGCAAAATCAACATTAAAAATATTTCCAGAACTTCTGCTGTTGTCCTTGACTGCAGTCAGGCAACATAGCAGCAGCCTTGATGGTAAGTGGTGATGACCTAGAGTTGAGGGAGGAGGGATAATAAATCAAATTGAGCATCAGAACAGATGTGATGTGTGAATTCTAGCTAGACTGAAAGTAAGGAACAGGGGATAGGTTTTAAGCTAAATTATTTTGAGGTTTGTATTTTTCTTGTTCCACCTTTGTTTGAGAATGGGGAGCTTTCTGGAAAAAGACCTTTTATAGCTTGGATGGGTTTGGAGCCAAAGTTGTGTCCCACTGAGCAAGACAGAGCCATGTATGGATGCTCAACCTAGGTCCAAATGTGCTAGGCTGCTGAGTGGTGGCACTATCCAGCTGCACTGAGAGGCAGGATACGTTCACGTAGGCAGAATGTGAAGCCCTGCTTCTGGCTCCACAGAGGCTACTCTGCCTCCGTTGTAACCAGTAATTCTGGTCAGTTGGCCAGCATTTCTTGGGGGCCCTGTGACGGATTGGGCAAACTGTGAACAGGGGAAGAGCAGCAGCAAAAATATACTTTCCCAAGGGTGACAGCACAACAATAACAGGGTAGCCTGGGGTGGCTAAGCTGCCTGGGTGGTTACAGGCCAAGTAGATGTCTGTCTGTATTGCATATTGAGCAGCAGCTGCCAATATGAGTGTATTGGTGTTAGTACAAAGCTGATCTCTCTCTTTCTCTCTCTCTCTTTCAGATACAGACGAATGCGTGTTCAACAACGGTGGTTGCCAGCATGTTTGTGTCAACACTGTGGGGAGCTATGAATGTCGCTGTAAGGAAGGGTTCTTTCTAAGTGATAACCAGCATACGTGCATCCACCGCTCAGAAGGTACCGTCTGCTTCCCTCCAGCCACCAAGCAGGAGTTTTTGACAGAAGCTAACTGCTAAATCTCTAAAGCAGCTTCAAAAGTATTTTCAGGTTGAGTTTTTCAAAGCTGTGAAGGGTCTTGAAGTCCTCGCTCCTTGTAAAAGGAACAGTGTGTCAGAATCTTCTAAGTGACTTTGAAGACTTTACATCCCTTCTGCCCCTTTGATCCCACCTGTATGTCTGCAGTGTTGTGCTTGTTAGAGGCTGTACGGCTGTACTCCCAGTGTACTTTATGCTTTGTTGTGCAGCTAAGCTGTGTCCTGATCCAGGGAATGGCAACAAATTGAAGGGCAGTTAGTTCTGACCGTTTCCATTGGCTTTAGTTACAGGCCAATAGCTGCGTTACCTTCAGGTACCTTTTAGATTCCCTGTACAGTGTTTAGGTTTCAGCTTAAGAGATTTATTGTTTGTCAGCCCCAAAGGCATTTAAATCACGTTCTTTGTTTTTATGAAGCGACCTTTGAGAGATCAGAGAGCCTTGGATATCTAATTAGACATCAGATTGAACAAAATTATTTTGGATGCCCTTAGGGAATACTTTAAAGTGGTTGCTCAGATCAGGGAGTTGTCCATTGAACTGTACAGTGAATATCTTGCTAAGAAGTATTTAAAGCTGCAAAGCTTTCTTTAATCTAAGGCTTATCGTTGGCATGACTATAAGAGGAATCTGAGCATGAATAAACAAATCTCACTTTAAAAATCCTCATAGTGAAGAGATCAACATTTATAGACATATATGGCCATCCAGAGATGAGTGTGCTGAGGTGGCTGTCATCTGACGTAGCTGAATTGATCTTTTGTTTGAATTAAGAACTTGTATTCTCAGCTTCTCTGGTACTGGGCTTGGTCTCACAGGGTTCTGCTGATGTGTTGTGATTTCTCAGGCCGCTGCTCGGCTCAGCTTGCCACTGCAGGTGCTGAGCCAGGAGTGGGACAAGCAGGAAGGCTGCAGTGGTGGGGCAGGGCACTTCCCTTCATGTTGCCTTGCTAGCAGTGATGTGTGTTTGTGTGTGTGTACATGGATGATGAATCCAAGGATGCAAATCAGTTGCTTGAACTCCTTGTCTTGTCTGATGCCAAGGGGGGAAAAACTTCCAACTCTTTTTATTCTTATTTGCTGGTACTTGAGTACATTTGACTCTCCTGAGCTAAGAGCAGCACCGTTTCCTGACATTAGTATTTACTCCCTAAATTGTACCTTTGGAATTCTACCTCTGTTCTGTTATTTTTTAAAGATGCAGTTGGTTTCTTTTAATGTTTTCCATAATAGCGAATTTCCACTTAATTTAGTGTTTTTTTTCTTTGAAAAAGAAAAGCAAGAGGAAAAAAAGGTGCATTTTCTCCTAAAAACTACTAAATTAAATGTATTTTTATGGATACCAGTTTTAAGAAAAAAGCCCTTACTGTTTTTGCCTGAAATGCTTTTTTTTTTTTCATACCAAAATACAGAATTGTTTGTTTTGGTTTTTGAAAAGCCATTTTTTCAGGTTATCATGCTGTGACTGCTTCCCTTCCACCCCCACCCCCCCTCATTACTGTCAAGAAGTGCTCCACGGGATTCCCCACTTTTTTTTTTCTTGGGTGGGCAGGTCTGTTGTAAGCCAAATCTCATTACTTTATCTTTCCCCTCACTTTGTTCTCCATTTTTCTGCTCATCATTAGGTCTTCTATTCTCTGCCTTGTGTATGCACGTCTCAGTGTATAAACTTTATTAGTTCTCTTTTGAGACCTCACAGCATTGATCTAAACAGCCTAGACCATCTATTCAGTTTTGCTTCTTATCTGTAATATAAAGGAGTATTTCCTTCCCTGTCTCCCAGCCCAGTTAAGAGAGTGCACACGTTAATGCTTGAGGGACCTTCCTACTGGTCTGCAATTCTGGCCTTTACATACACAGGAAAAGAGTGAACTGGAGTTGAGATAGGAGAGAGAGAGAGAGAGAGGCTTGGGGCCATCGTAGTCCTCCTGATGACCGGTGTAACAGGGGAGCCTAAGAGTCACCTGCCCGTCCAAGTCTATCTGCAATTATCCTCTGGGTTCCCTGTCACCTATCGTGCCACAAGACTCAAGGTCCAGTAGCTATTAGAGGAGAGTTTGACAATTACAGTTGATTTTTCATCTGATACGATTGTGTTGGTCTGAAGCACAGGGGCGTTCTGAGGGGCTTGATGGTTCTGCCTAGCCCATGCTTAAACCACAGGAACTCAGAGTATCTTGGGAAGTTGTGCATGATCCTATTTTTTTCCCCTGGCTGTGTGCTCTGAATGAGCTACACTTCATCTATATGTGGGAGAATGGATTTACTTTGGGAGGCTGTTACCGTGGGTGGTAGGAGAGCCGTGTATGTATAGCTTGTTTCTGTGTTTAACTTGCTCCATATTAGAGAATACAAAAATTTGAAGGAAAACAGTTTTTCACAAGTAAATATGTAGTACATCTTGTGGTTGCTATTGCTGTGGATGACAAACCTTGCTGCTCTTCCTTGTGGTATTTCACAGTCATAGCTATCTACTTGTTGGGCTGAATCAATGGGAGTGAACTGGACCTGCAAGATGAAAGCCACATTTGAAATCACTGTGTGGACTGAAAGCTCGTGTATAGGGCACCATCTCAGCTGTTGCTGTTAAAGTCCTTCTGACTGTGGAGAACAGTGATAACTAGAAAGCTTTTTGGAAAAAGTTGCCTTAACACAAGGGTGTAGAAAGCATGAAAAAAGACTAACTTGTTCCCGTACTACTGGCTGTGCTGATGCTTCTCGCCGTTTGGCTATTAGAGGGTGACTCTGAGAAGCTCTGGTACTTCTTTGTACAGTTGTATCCTCTCCCTCTGTCCTATTAACCACCTGTTTGAATGTGCCTTACGTGGAGCCTTAATGTTCTTAGCAAATTGGTGGTGATGTCCCTACATCTTCTGTGTAAAAAAGACAAAGATTTAAACACAGATCATCCATGTAAGAGATTAATTCAACGTGACCTGACAGGGAAATACCATGCTGGCTTTTTGCCTGCATCTTGCCAGTGACAGGAGTGCTCAGATCTCACGGAGGTTTGCTGGGTAACTTCGTGAAGGTCCAGTCATCAGAAAGGACTGATCTGGCTTGGGGTCTGCTAGGCCAGGCAGGCACTGGATTCAGCTCTCTTGGCTGTGTGTGTGGTGATCAAGAGACTGATTCCATCCCAAGACACTTGTGTGTCAGTCAGGCAGGGTCTCCTGCAAGAGAAGTTGTGTGTCTGCGAAGCACGTGGTGGGATTCGACCAAAATTTGTTTGGCATTTGGTTCTGGGCCACAATCTACCATTGTAACAGCTCTGGAACAATGTAACTGGGAGACTTTGTGTCCATGAAAGAGTTCTCAGTCACACAGAATTTATGGTTTTACAGACATTTCTTTAATGCAACCTTGTAAAATGGAGCTCAGTAGAAATCTTCTACCACCTTTGGAAACAAGCAGCAGCTTCATAGTAATTGCTAGAATGTGTGGATGCATGTATCTTCTATGGAATGCTGTCTTTTGGGTCAGCTAGATTTTGGTGGTTTGGTCATGTACCTTGTTACACAATGGGTACTTTGTTATTAAAATGTGCCTTGGTTTGGGAAGTGCAGTTTTAGCTTGCTGTGGAGACCTAATTGAATTCCACTCACTTGGAATGGAGCAATCCCAAATTTAGCATTTAAACCATTTGTCTGATGTCTGTGAACTTTACCAAAGTGCCTGCTTGAACAGTTTCCCCTTTGGTAGGTCAACAGAGACAAAAAAATAACTTTGTTAACCGAAACCAAGCTGCTAATTCTCTTAATGCTTTCTAATGCCTCTGAGCTAACAGACCAAATCATATTGCATGCTTAAGAACAGAAATGTCACAAAAACACAAGAGTTAATGAAGCTAATTTGTGGCCTCATAGGTTGTCCCATTCCTTGACTGACAGCACAATAATGGATGACAGCTTTCATGTGGGCTCCTTAGGCTGTGTCTGTGTGCTGCAGGATTTGAAGTGTCATTGTCTTGCTAGACCTCTACAGAGTTCTCCCAGTGGGAAAGGAATCAAAAAGCCAGTAGAGCAGAATAATCTAGGCTCTGCAATATCCATTCTTTTGTTGCTCAAAGCTGTCTTAATAGAGAAAGGGTACTGTAGCTTGTGCTTCAGATGGTGAGAATAGTTGTGTGCAGAGCAGGGACCTAATTGAAGTGTAGTGGAATAACGGTGACGAGCTGACCTCTACTTGCCAATACAGTGTTTTTGTTTCATTTAGTAATAAGGCTGCAAAAAGGGCTGTGTAAGTTTAAAAAATACATAGGGTAGAGAATTGTTCACACAATCCCTTTTTAGCAGCACGGTCACCCTCTTGATTCTCTCTCTGATTGTGTGTCTGCTCAACTCAGTGGAAGTCCACTGAGGTAACGTGGGGTACGCCCTTGCAGCCAAAGTGTGCTACACTTAGTCTTCTCAAATGAAGTGGTCTCACCAAGAAGAAAGAGCATTTTGGTGTAACATGCCTTTTAAAAGCCAAATGCACCAAGGCAAAGAATTTGATGGCAAAGGTGTGTTCTCCATATACCTGAGGAGAGCATTTGGTTGTCTTCTCTCCCAATTTTGTAGCATTATAGAATACTTTAGCAAAAATCTGTGGTGTACTGTTGGAAGAAAAATTATTCTTTTAATTTGCTTTAGTGATCCCATTTGATAACTCAGCCAGCTGCTGTGTAGTTTTAAGTTGTGTGTGTACAAATTGTGTCACTGTCTTGCCAATGGCAAAGGCATTGATTTAGCTGAACCATGGGGCAGGGTGAAAGACATTTTTACAATAATTCTAGGAACAATTCCTCCCTGTTTAATTGACTTTTAACTTTTTGCAAAGGCCAGACAAGACACTTTGGCAGTCATTGAGTGCTGGTGCAGGAACAGCTTGTAACTGTCAGAGACAAAAATGACAGGATGTTTTTTAGGAGGTGTGCCAAAAGGAAGAAAGTCACTAGTGTCACATTGCTTTTTTGTTTGGTTAAAGCAGGCATTGGCACTAAACTCTGTGCAGCTGGAAAGGTGTGTAGAAATACAGAACCTAATGGGGTTATTTCAGGAGGTATTTATTGAAATCAGACCCCCCCACCCCCAAAACCAAAACCCCAAAATGGTTAACAAAAAATAGAATTGACATACAGCATATGTACAATCCACACATCTGCCTGGTCACTGCTGAGGTAGGTTATGACTTTGGGAATCTGCTTTGTAGGCCGGCAACTGAAACAGGGATGACTTTTGTGACTGTTGGCCTGGGCATTCCTGTGTCCGGTGACTGCTCTTTTCAGCAGAGAAATAAGAACTTCACTTTAGGCTTTGATCTTGCCAGGTATCAACCTCCTTGCAATTTTTATAAAAGAAATGAGAAGGTTTTATAAACACTGGTATGAAGGGAGAGCATTGGATGAGAATGCAGATGCCATACAAATCTAGGGATGTTGCTTTTTGACCTTGCAGAACATGGGCACAGAAAAGATCACAGATGGAGAAACCTTGGCGCCATTGCCTTTCCTGTCTGTAACCTTATACTTTTTGTCCTAACACTGTAGTCTTCCCACAAGTCTCTTGTCTGTGTGTGTATTGAACTGACTTTATCTGACTGGCTACACGCAGACATGCTGAGGGTGCTGATGCTCTTGCGCTTGTCCTGTTTTGCAGAAGGCATGAGCTGCATGAATAGAGATCATGGCTGTGCCCACATCTGCAGAGAAACGCCCAAAGGAGGAGTTGCCTGTGAATGCCGACCAGGATTTGAACTGTCCAAGAACCAGAGGAGCTGCATTTGTATGCAACATTCTGCATATGCTTATGGTTTCCCAAAGGGAACAAATAGTGTTCTGTTTGCAGTGATATGGGATTTGGTATGTTATAGCTGAATTGGGATAACATGCCTAAATTGTGTGCATTTGAATTAGACTAGAATCAATGGCTTTGCTGGACACCATGACATCAGTCTGTTGGTTGCTGCAGTATCTGTAGTTTGGGAGTTGCACTATCATTCAAATGATGGGAAGTTCAGCTCCACAGGAGAGCTCTGCAGTGTTTCAGTCTCCCACAGCTCTTCAGGAAAGGGACATGTTAGGAAGGTGTATTGGATGGTCAAATGGAGAGGAAGTTGCACACTGTCTTTCAAAGATGCTGGAAGTACTTGTGAGATGTAACATATATTTTCTTCCTAGTAACATGTAATCATGGAAATGGTGGCTGTCAACATACATGTGATGATGCTGATAATGGGCCTATTTGTGGATGTCACCCCAAGTACATCATGCATGTGGATGGGAAAACCTGCCTGGGTCAGTATACAGTGGAGGGAAGTAGTTTTCTGTTGATGACTAACTCAAGAGTGGTGTGGCATTGCTGCATGTGCATGATTAACGCTGCTCATAATAGTATGGCTAGAAAATGTCAAGGAATCCATAACTAAGAAACCTGCTAGTGCACGATCACTCATGGTTGTGTTGGTTGTGTCCAGGCAACTTACACTTCCCTATATAAGTAGCTACCTAATAGCAGCCTGTAATTATCACTGGTCCCTCTGAAGCACAAGGCCTGTCACTAACCAAAGATTCCCTTCCCTCTAGGATATTTTAAGTCCAGTTTCTTGTATAGCACGAGCCAGAGAGTGTAACCAAGCAGTAAGTTTGTTAAAACCAGAACTCTGAATTCCATTAAAGTACAATTTTTGCAAGGCAGTTATCCAGTAAAGAAAGCACTTAAGATTTATAAACTCTTCCAGTCTCTGGAAGAGTTTGTTGTCTGTTGATTGAAATCAAATGCTCGGACATAACTGGCTGATCCTAGTATTAGTCCATGATAGATGATGATAGTGTGCTCTTAACAGAGCAGTTCATGACAGTTCAATTAGTTCTTTCATCTTGTTGATGTTTACCACATCTGTAGCACGCTTTCTGTTTTGTTAAGAATACTGAAGCAAACAAGGAAGCAAGAAAAGCGAAGTCTTCTCATGGTTTTGACTGAAGGGTCTTTGTGGAGTTTTTTTATTACTTTCTTTTAAAAAAAAATTATTTCTGCCTAGTCAGTTCTGACTGTCTCTGGTAATTCAGTGCACAATGCAGCTGTTTGCATGTGTGTACGTATTGGATTCATATGAGGCTTCTGGTCAGGGCACCTTTACTCATTTACTTTTTTTTTTCATGTTCCTTACAGAGAAGGAAGAGGCTGCTGTTGAAGCTTCTGAGGGAAACACTACAGCAGGAGCTGATGTGGACAAGAGGGTGAAGCGACGATTGCTCATGGGTAAAAGTGCTTATCCAAAATAATTTTGCTGTTTGCTGAAACCTTTCAGATTGAAGAATTGTTTTTTAATGTAATCATCATAGCTCTGGCCTGAATTCTGCCCGAGATGCTCCACTCTTTTATGGAAATAATATTATTCCATAATGTATAAGAAACTATATACATTGTTTGTGACGGTTGGTAGAAGGTGTCAGGAACTTGCCCTTGAAGTAGTGTATGTTTCCACAGTTCTAATTCATCATGGGAATGCAGTACAATCCCTTCTGTGCTACAGCTTTATCCAAGTGATTGTGGAGGAAGCAGTTTTACCTGCTTCTCTTCAATTGAAGGCATACTTGTGCATGGAAGAGAGTTGGGCCCAGTGGTGGATTGCATCTAGAAGGGCACGTTAGGACACAAGGCCATGTTATGCTTTCTAGAGGTGTTTGCACCTGACGCAGAATGCCAGCCTCTGAGGGTCTGTCACTACTGGGAAGGCGTGAGAAACAATCGCTGTGGTCTCGGGGCAGCTGGGTCCGTGGATGTCCACATCTCAAAAGCCCTTACTCCAGGCAGTCAGGGTAATTTACTGTGTTTACTGGCATTTGCCACAGAGGTGGCATGGAGCATGGAGGCTGAGGAAGAAGCTACCAGAAGTTACCTTTCTGTGGAAAGATGAAGAAAGAAGTGCTCTGTCTTCATGTGGAAGTTGGACACAGCCTCCCAATACTGAATGTGAGATGAGAGACTGGGAGGGAATAAACCAGTAAAAGTCTCAAAACTTGAGAATAAGTAGCATATGCTTGATGCTGCAGAAAACTAGGAGACAGAGCTAGAAAGAGAGGAGTTCAAAAGGCAGACAAAGAAAATGATCTTTGCAGCTCTCTGAATCAATGTCTGCTGTATAAAATTGCATTTGTCCAGCCAGAGAAAAGGTTGTTAGACTGACTGAGGTGGTTAGACTGACTACAAGAGGATGAATGCCAGAGTGAGTTATTTCTGTTTAGTTGGATGTGAAGAACTGTATTTTAGGGGTGTTGGCGAGAAAGGTTTGGTGAGATTTAGACATAGTTTGCATAGGGGGAAGTTAGAGGAACATCAGGTTGAGATGGCACCTGGGTCACAAGCCTGAAGGAATGTTCAGTGTGGGTATAATCCACCATGACTGGGAGCACAGGTAGCATGTGAAGGTGTGTTGGAAGGGATTTAAGAAAACTGGTTTATTAGTGTAACCAGGTATCTGAGCATTGGTAGGAAGTGTCAGAGGATCAGCCAGGATTGAGTGTGGGCTGTAAGGAGAGACACTGACAGGAACAGATTCATCATCAAAGAGCGGGGATTTGTGTTTAAGGACGAGACTATCCAGAGACAATATCTTAGTTTGTAGAGTCTCCACAAAAAAATGGACATAGCTAAGGCAGGGATTTTGCCAACACGTGTATTTAGTAGTTGCTCATGTATACTAGACTAAATGTTGTTGAATAGCAGTGTGCCTGGAACCATGCCTTGTATCACATGATGTTTTTTCTTACCATTATAATATCCCTGAGCAAACTTCAGCTTTATCTTGTTGACTAGAAACATGTGCAGTAAATAATGGCGGCTGTGATCGTACGTGTAAAGATACATCGACTGGAGTTCACTGCAGCTGCCCTGTTGGATTCACGCTCCAGTTTGATGGGAAGACATGTAAAGGTGATTTTTTTCTCTCTCTTTTTTTTTTTTTTTTCCATGGACATATGTGTACCAACATCTGGCTGTAAGGTATTCATCTCCAAATGAAGGTAATCCAGTGTGCAGAGGAAAGCCGGTATGTGTAATCCGATGTAAGAAAGGACTGTAGCCAGGGGCAGATGCACAGTTTCCATCGCATCAGGTGCATCATGTCCAGACAGTCTCTGCTGCTCTGCCCTCCCCCTCACCGCTTCCACCCCTCCTGCCAAGATGGCCTCATTTTTCACAGATGAGGGTCGGTAGGAGGTAATACAGGTCTGCGGTAAAGCAGAGGTCAGTTCTTACAGACATACAGTCCAGTAGTCTGCTATTTTACCCGCAGCCAGGTGGGTATTAGAGCAGTTTGTAAGTAAATGTCAGTGTGTAAACAGGGATGTGTGACTAGAATTACTTATACTGGTCCAAGCAGCTCTAATGAGAGTACTGGAAAGGAGCAAAGGGACATTTAGGTTGTCTATTAGAACACATTTTCCAGTAATTAGATGTTAAGACTGTTCTGCTAGGCAAAAATGATGGAATCCTCATGCCTGAGTCAATTAGTATTAGATAAAGAACTCATTCTAATATTAGCATGGAAAGGACAGGGTAGCTCAGGAAGTCTTCTCTGTCTGAGATTTCTGCAGGGCTTAGGAAGAGGAAATAGAGAGAATGTTTAAAAAGCTAAAGCCTGTTAGACAGAATTTAAGTCAAAGTGTTTCCAAACAGAACTTAGGGAAATGGTCTTTTGTAATACATGTACGCAAAAGTAACTGACAGCAATATGTTAAATGAAAATAAATAACACTGTCATGGGGCTGAATGGGCCAGATCATTCTTAAGAGCTGGATCTGATCTTTCTTAAAATTTGTAGTAGTCTCACTAGATTTTGTTTCTGGGCTTCTCTAACCAATTGGACGTGACTGTTTTCTGGATCTGGCAGTGGAAGTATGTTGAATGTACTGTGTTTGTTTGCTCAAGCACTTTTTTTGTTACAGATATTGATGAATGCCAGTCCAATAACGGAGGCTGTGATCATTTCTGTAAAAACACTGTTGGCAGTTTTGATTGCAGCTGCAGAAAAGGATTTAAATTATTAACAGATGAGAAGTCTTGTCAAGGTATGTGCACTGGAGAGGCAACAGAACTAGAACAAATCAGCGTGGCTTGGACATCTACTACAATGATGAAGTGATAATGGACTCCAGAATAATTTCCATGCCTCAGTTTTAATTTTTTTTTCTTTCTGAAACAGCTGTTGAGTTAATACAGTTGGCTTGATACTCTTCTAGGAGGATTGTTTAATGGCACAGTGAACTATGATCTGGAAGCAACAGAGATATCCTCATAAAGAGCTTTTTAACATGATGCTAATGCTTCCCCCTCTGTTAATGATCTTAAAATAATTTACAGGGAAAAATAGACAATATCTCTCTATCCATCTTACTGACTAGTCCACCATTGCAGTGAAACTATTTTTTTTTCTTAATCGAACATTTAGATGCCATGAGTTCAT
Organism: Burhinus oedicnemus; assembly: GCA_008921705.1. NCBI lineage: Eukaryota > Metazoa > Chordata > Aves > Charadriiformes > Burhinidae > Burhinus > Burhinus oedicnemus. Next base: position 298,848 of record VFFE01006867.1, read on the forward strand.
TATTTAAAGAAAAAAAATTTGTAACGTGATCTATGAAATTGTAGGCCTGTAGATGGGCATTCCCTAAAATGTACATTTGGTTTTTAGGATGGCAGGGATTTCTCCTGTGAGACTTACAAAGCATATTTGTTTTGCTGTATTATAGTTTGTACATATAGTTAGCAATATTATTTAAGCTGCTTAAATACATTAAAATGTAAAGATCAAAATGGTCTGTGGTTTTGGAAAAGCTGTATGTATGTATGAAACAATGTTAAGTCAATCAGGCAACTGGGAAGGTGAATAATTCAGTTTCCTAGACAACCAGCTGACATTAATGATGAATTTCAGAGAGCTGAACTGATCAACAGAAAATAATTTTCACCTGGGTCTTTGGTACATTCTTATCCTTTTTAAATCAGGCAAAGAAGGACAACTATTTATACGAACAAAGTTACTATAAAAACATAAGATTTTCAAGATAGTTTGTGGAGTTTTTTTATGGAATCTGTTTATGAATGTATTTTAAAGATTTGAATCTCCCTTTTGTCCCTGTCACTTCTGTTAATTTCCCTAAATTGTTTCAAAAGTGGTATCTTGAAGCATGCCAAAGCGCAAGAAAAAATGTAATGTGTCAGTGATGTTGATGTGAACTTTTTTGTATCTTGCAACATTCTTACATGGCATGCATAATGTCCTAGGACAGAAGTTTTAGGTGCTTTTGATGGTATAATAAATGTTCAGGGCCTCAGAAAGTGATGGGAATTTTACCATTTTACCGTTCAATTCACTGAGATCATGATTAGGCTATTATACTAACTATGCTTTACAAAGGAGATGTGTGTAAAGTGATTGTAATGCCAAGGAAGACTTTCACTGGAGAAAACAGACCTCTCAGCAGCTTTTAGAGACAGACATTGAATTCTAAATATATAGCAAAATGGATCTGTGGAAAAATTCACCAAATTATTGCAGCCATGTGTCTTCAGGTGTATCTCGGAGAACATGGTGGTTTTTCAGCAGACTTAAATCAGGCACTGCATATTCATATAGAGTTAAAAATGTGGTCTTTGCTTTCATTTATGGGGAAAAAACAAAGACGATACTTTCTTTTGTAAATCTATTTCTGCAGACTTTTCTTAATGAAATAAGAGTTTTGTCAGCATTTTTTTTTGTCTCCCATAGAAAAGGTAAAATTTATTTTAAACATAATTGTTAAAAATGTAGCAGCAGTTTTCGTGTTTGCCAAGAAAAAGCTTGTTTGGCAAACTAATCGTTCTTTTAAAAGTTGTCATTTCATTATGTTACATTATTTGCTTTAAAAGAATTTGCTTAGCTTATGTAAATCTGCACATCTTTGCGTGCAACTTTTTTAGCTCATCAGTGCTCCCTTGTCAGGCTGAAAGATACTGATACATCCCTTTAAAACTTGCAGACATTGATGAATGCTCTTTTGAACGGACGTGTGACCACAAGTGTATCAATCATCCAGGCACCTTTGAGTGTACTTGTAACAAAGGATATGCTCTCTATGGCTTCACACACTGTGGAGGTGAGTTATGAAAAGACAGTACAGGCCATGCTGATAGAGTGCTGTTGCCACAGGTCTCATTAGTGTCTGCGCAAGACACAAGTCTATGTATATGCAGTAGGCATATAGAGTAAATTTTACTCTTTGCCATGATAAGGAGACACAGCAAAAGTAGAAACTAATTGTGCCTCATTTCTGTCTTTGCTCAAATGATTTTCCCTTCCTGCCATGCGTCCAGAAAGCACCTGTGACTATTAGAAAAAACTGATGCATTTTGCACATGGATACAAGAGCCATAATTTGTTAGATTTTTCACATGCAGAAGTCTGACTTCAAGGAAAAGTCAGTGGAATAGGCCTTAAAGAACAAGAAGCTCTGGATCACTTAGAAAATTATGGTTTTGCAGGTTGCCCTTGTGCATATGTCAGATCCGTATGTGATGTAGATTGGAATTTAGCTGATTTACATTGGCCAAGATTAATACCCATAAATCTTTTACGTCGTTCCTACAAGAAAGGTTCAAGGAAAGGGAGAAAGATGTTCATAGGACCTCAGTATTTGTCAAGTGTGAATATTTCTGCAGCAAATTCCCAGAATTAACATGAAGAAATGTGAATAACTAGACATTAAATGGAATTAAACCTGTTTTATATAAGCTTTAGGCAAGACCTGACTGGCTCCATATGCCTACTTAATTCTGAGTAAGACCTATTTATTTCTGAGGCAGAATGAGCACACCTGAACTTGGAGATAACAATTCTGAGATCTCTGTGTGCCTGATCTGTTCTACCCTCTGCCTCTAGAAAGTTCTGCAAAGAAGATTACAGGGCTACAACATCACTGTGTTGATCCTGATGAATAGGGAAACCTGTTTGGATGGAGAGTAACGCTGTTCATGTGTTCTGCTTGCTAAAAGAAATCTGTTATCATGAATTCCTCTGCATTAATTCCATTTCTTTTGGCCACCAATGAGGGAAAGCAGCCGTAATTTTGCTATTGGCTGCTAATTTTCCTCTTCATATCATACTCCTGTGCAGAAGATGTTAATCCTTGTACCATAGTAAGTCCTTCATTTACTGGCAATCACAGGCTGTGTCAAAGCTGGTAGGATACTGAGTATACACCTTCTGACCTATATGGAAGAAGTCAGTAAGTGCTGGAGATAATAAGTTGCATTGCATGCAGAATCCTAACAAAAGGTCAGTGAAAACCAAAGATTTGGGCCGATTTTGTGGTATCTTAGGCAGCAGTACCAATTTAAGATGTTCCCCTCTTTCTCCATTATTCCTCTGCTGCCCATTCCTACCCCTGCTGTCTCAGTTCTGTTAGCAGCATGTTTTTCCCCTAAAATCAGCTCAGTTTTGTAATCTGTTTCACAGTGTTTTCTACCAAGTTGCTACCTATCTAGAGGGGGGAACAAATGGTTGGAGAGAGCAGTGACAAGAACTTGTTGTTACCATTGAGAAAAGTATAGGTAGAAGTGGGTACCCTCAGTTGTACAAACTTTCAGGGACTCCTAAGAGATTTCTTGATGGCAGCTTTCTAGGTTTATGTATAATTGCCATAAAGCTACTGGAGACAAGTGAAGCAGTCGTCAGGGTGGATCCAAGAAGCAAGATGCAGAACTTTGCATTTCCTTTTGTTGAAATTCATGAGATTCCTGTCGGTCCATTTCTCCAGCCTCTCAAGGTCCCTCTGAATAGTGACACAACCATCTGGTGTGTCAGCCACTCCTCCCAGTTTTGTATCATCTGCGAACTTGCTGAGGGTGAACTCTTGTCCCATCATCCAGGCTTAATGAAGAGGATAAATAGTATTGGCCCTAGTATTGACCCCTGGGATACAGCACTGGTGAATGCACCACTCTGCATCAGCAAGCAAGTTTGCACCAAAGGCAGTATGGTGTGTTGTCAGTAGTTTCTCCTCCTATTGGCATTTATTGGGTGGGGCGAGGCCCCAAAATTGTATAATTGGCCAAAAGGAACAATGGTGATACAATGGCGCTATTTGCCCATGAGGAGTCAAATAGTGTTCCTCAGCAGTTGTATCTATCTGACCACTTTGGGAGGATTGATCAGTGTGAATCCTGTTCACGTCATCTGTCTTTGTTCCAAATTAAAAATATTAATTAACCAGACACAGTGCAATGCAGACTTGATTTGGTCTCCTTTTCTTTGAGTTAATTTGTTATCATATTGCTGAGGCTGGATATGTTTTTAATTATGTGGTTTAAGGACATACCTAACATCTCCCCTCCAACAACATTTGATCTATTTTGACATTTACCAAAGGATTTCCATGAAAACAAAACTGTTTCAAGGTGGGTGTCCAGATAGCATTCCTAAAATCCTAAAATTCCTTTCCAAACCCTATTAAGCAGTATTTGTGTACATGTTTACCTAATGGAGTCACAGTACAGAACTTTGACAAGAATAACTTTTTTAAAGTATTTTTACATTTCCTGTGCAGATATTAATGAATGTAGTGTCAACAATGGTGGCTGCCAACAGCTGTGTGTGAACACACCGGGAGACTACGAATGCCTGTGTCACTCTAACTACAAATTACACTGGAATAAAAAGGATTGTGTTGGTAAGGTGCCTAGTAAATACATTTCTACTCCTGATGTGTCTGATGGCCCTGTGGTTATAGTCAAATCTGAAAATCTTGATCTGTCCAGTTGAGTGGTGTGAGTCATCGTTCCCAGTATTCCGCTTTACTTTTTAGTCAGGCATCATGGTCCTGATGTTGGAACTAATAAAAACAAGCAAAAAAACCCAACCCCAAAAACAGGAGATACTTTGAGGGATTTTGGTGCTTTCTTTCCTGTGCTTTTGCCTAGCTCATTCTTCTATTTCCTCTTGTTTCCCTGCATGAGAAGGTTTACTGAAGGTTTGTTTTACCTAAAAGGAAATTACTTAGGTTGTGTGATCCTCCAGTGATTTTATTTTGCTTTAATTTTCTGTCTAAACAGCATATTAATTGTATGGATGCTCTCAGGTACCAGCTACAAAAGCAGCTTCATGCCCATTTATTAGTAGGGTGTATGTAGATATTTTACTTCTCTTGTGAGTATTTGTTTTATCCTATTTAGAGATAAAGGGTCCCTTGCCTGATAATATGTCACCCAAGGTATTGCTGCACTGCATTAAGAGTGGTGGGAGCGATAGATGCTTCTTAAGCTGCTCTTCGGATGTCCAGGTATTTTCTGGTAAGTCAGAAACAACAAAAACAAGTATATGATTCTGTAGAGAGTGTAAGAGTAGCAAACCTAACCCTCATGGAAGCCCCAAAAAGTAGACAATCAACAGGGACCTTTCCTCTTTTACTATAGATAAAGGGCTATATCCCTGCCGGTGTCCCAAGAAAGCCCCCCTTTCCTTGTCTTTTATAACCACTCCACCCTCAGATTCCCTTCTCATGATGACTGTCTTTTTGAAGCTGGGGAGGACAGGGCAGAATTCTCCGTGCTCCCTGGGCCATTCCTTAATTGGCCCTGAGAGCCGCTGCTGAATGGGGCGAATGCATTCCAGCCCTGCGTGGGGTCTGAGATTTTGCCCACACAGCCCCTCCACCCCACAGGACACAGTGTGCAGACTCAACCAGTGCTTATGGGACAGATGTTGCTTTTCTTCCGGAACCCTTTAAATTGCTTAGGAAGCTCTGATGTGGAGTATTTGATGAACAACATGGTTGAAAAAGGTGAAGATGATGATGCCGATGAACAAATTAAAAATGTCTTTTATACTACAGGAGTCTTTAGTCTGTGCACAGTGCCTGAGTCTTTACTATCTGTCTGTATGGTCTGTCTGTTAGGAACACAAGATGCCTACACCCTCACCTGTGGCAGGTCATCTCAGCTTAAGAAAACGCAGCAAAATATAAATGCATCCAGCTGTCTGGGTAATCGCTAGATTCACTGTTGCATGATTTGACTTATTTCTTTTAATAGATAACTGTGAAAGAAGGGTGTTTCTGTTGATTTTTCTATTTTCCCTCTGCATTATACTCCCTCTGTTTTTTCTTCTTCCTTGTGATTGCAGTTCATGATTAGAGCAGGAAATTCCCCTTGTACTGCTTCATCAGCATCACTTAAACTAAGACTTAAAAATAAGGAAAGAGAAAAAGATCAGTAGTGAAATAAACAGCTAGGTCAGGATTGACATGCCTCTTTTTAGACATCCAAACTGGGCAGTGTTGGCAACATACAGTATGTTTAGGTTGAGCTGTTGGACAGTAAAGTTTAGAAAGCATTTAAAGCTAAACGGATAAGAGGTGCTATTTTATATAGACATAAACTATTTTCTGAACTGGTTTGGAGTATCTCCTTCGATTTCAGCTAATGTTTATTTGATTTACCCAGTAGCAAATCTGGATTTTATCTTTTTTTTTTTTTTAAATAAAATCTGTCCTGCTTTGTTCCAATTCTAGTTGTGAACCAGCTTCACAGCAGGAGGAAGCTGGCATCTCTTTAGGTTTTCTGTGATGACCTCTTTTTCACTTTATATCAGCATATTTTTCATGTCATCATTATGATGTGACATTAGGTTATCTAAATTTTCTATTTTTTAAAATAACATGTCATTGTTTCTTCCTGAAGATACTTCAGCCATCAAGATAAGCATAACCTTTAAATTAAATGAAGGAAAATGTAGTTTGAAAAAGACTGAGATGTTTCAAGAAGGTCTGGAACAGATGATACCAGGTATGAATATGAAAATGCAGGTAAGCAGGTTAGAGCCATAGCTCAGGGGTTATTAAGTGCTTTCCAGATATGAAGTACCCCATAAGTAAAGCATAAAGGACTGCAAACTTCCTGCTTTTCACTGACTTCATGAATCATACTCCTTCCCAGTCATGATGCTTGCAATAGTTAGTTCAGATCACAGGACTTCCCTGGGACAACCTTACAGTCCTGCTAGGAAAGCCCTTATCCTTTTTTGTTTGTTTACTGCCAGTAAATTCTCAGTAAAATCAACCGTACTTTTCATTCTTTTGATTGTTTCCTTTCCTTTCTCTCTCTATCCCTTCCATTCTTTCCTTCCTCACCTGCTCCTTACTGTCTGATGCCTCAGTGAAGAATCTCCTGGCCTTTTATGCTGACTCTATTGCCAAAGGGTTATTTCTCTTTTCTCTTGTTCTCCTTTTATACTTCAGCAGCTCCAGATGGACAGTGAGGTCATCTCTTCCATCTATTCCAAGGCAGAACGCATAGCCTGGGAGTTTACAAAGTCAGCAGAAAATGAGGAGTACATTTCAAAAAAGAAAAGAAAAAAAAAAAAAGGCAGCTTGGGGAATAAGTCACTAAACGATATGATGAATCAACATGTCAGTTTGTCCTTAGAAGAGTAACAGTGATAAACTACACTAGATGCTCAGTGAAGAGTTATATACTCCAGAACCAAAGGTTATTCCATGTGTTTTCTTGAACTAAATCTTATTTCCCCATTGAAACCTTGAAAATGGTCTCCAAATGTCCTGTGTACACAGCTACTCCTTGATTTAAACACCATTATAAGCTAACACGTTTTTCACATGCTTCATAGAAGTGCAAAATTTTTCCCTCGAGTAGCCTGCCTGATGCAGGCAGTGTCATGGTTTTAGGATGCTTTGCATAGTGCAAAGGCAATTCATTAGAACCTGCTAGCAAAACCCAGGGGAAGCGGGCTGAGCACTGCAGCCGAGCTCGCATCCTAGCAGTGAATCGTGCCTCAGACCCACTGCACTGCCAGAGTCTCAGCCGGACAGTACGTCTGTAGGTGCACTGGTTCTATGTGAGGGTGTACCAGTTGAGATGTTTACTGGCATGTGAAGTTGATCATTTCCTCCCTTTGAATTCTTCATGACAACATATGCACCGAGCACTAGTGATTGTTCAATATCATAGCTGGCCAAGCTTTTGCTTCCTTTAATTTTGTTCATACAGAGAGACATAATTCAGTAATGGAGAGCTTCCGCTATGTAAACCTAACATGCAGCTCTGGCAAGAAAGTTCATGGAGCCCTCAGTAGACTGACAGCGACTAGAGAAATTTTTATCACTGCGGACTTTGAGCTTGAAACGAGCCGAAAGGAGGTGACAGGTTGGTTGGAAAATAATCCAAGGTGTGGTTTGAAGCTTCTTGCTGTTTGCTCCTTAATTTCTGTATTTTTCACTTCTATCTGTATGCAAAATGATAATAAAAAGTATCTCCTGTTTTGAAAATGAATTTTACTGCTTCAAAAAGAGTGAGGGATGGGGATAGTTTCAAAGATCAAACAGCTGCCCGCAGATTAAAGTCTTGTGGTCTGATTCATTTTATTCTAGCCTGATGGTGTTGCCCTTAAGGATTTCAGACTTGTTCACAGAAGTTGCTTTCTCAGTGATTTGCATTGGTTGATCTTTTGAATTGGGTGAATTTTTGTGCATGGTCACTTACAGCAGCTTTCACCCTTGATACTTTTCAGACACCTGTGATGTGCGCTGTGCTCGGAAAAAGACTGAAAAGAGGTTCCGTAAAACCATTCGAACCTTACGGAAGACAGTCAGCAGGGACCAGTTCCGTGTCCGCGTCGCTGGCATGGACCATGAAGTGGCCAGAAAGTCTCTTAAGCTAACAGAGCCGCAGCAGTCTTGTGGTGTAGGACAGATGCATGTTGGTAACAGATGTGGTAAGTAAATGTAAATTAGGAACCAAAACATCATGTGCTTTTTACTGTTTTGCTCAGGGCTGGTGAACGTGGGGGGATTGTGGGATGCTTGTCCAGGAGAGAGGAGGGCCATGTGTGATGAAGTAGGGGTTACTGTTTGTGCTACTGAGATGTGCCCCTCTATGTATTTATTGTTGGCGATTGCTGTGGTATTGAGGAGAAGAAGGGCTCAGTGCATTGCACTTTGTTGTAGCTGATGCACAGCCTACAGTAAGCTCAACGGTAAAACACATGGAAGTAACATCAGGCACCAATGGCCTTGACATCACCAGTGTTATTTTTAAGACTACATTTAATAGCCTGTGTAACACTGTGTTTCTGAACTTGTGAACATTTCATCTCTCCCTTGTTCCAAAGAAAAGGCTTGAGCAGAATTTGATACAGTCACATTCTCTTTGCTGATTAAGCTCCGAGTCCCAGAGGATCTTCATGACAGAGTTATAAATTCGTGGAGAATAGGGGTTTTATAGGCCAGTACTGAGAAAAATCTTAATTATCATGGCACTGGAGGCCACCACCATAATGCAGCCCATAATAAATGCTTCCAAAGCACAAAAGTTAAGGAGAGGGGTCAGATGTTATCTTAACAGGGGCCTAACAACCATGACGGCTAATTCAGGCTGCATAGGGTAGGCAGCATGTAGGTGGTTTTGTGAATCAGCAAGCCTTTAAAATGCTTGTCAAATTGAATTAATACGTCTCCCAGCAGCAACCCATTCAGCCTCAGAATAGACTTTCCAGTCTAGTTTTGCTAACTCTTGGAAAACTTGGATTCATAGAACAGAAAAATTAATTGGTGTTGTTTAAAACATCTGTGCAAGCAAGCAGACTAGCAAATTACTCAGGAATTCTGTTGGAAAAACCTCTAAGTTTTTTTTTTTTTTTTTTTTTGGTAACATTGTAATAAGTCTGAAAAAATTTGGAAAGTTCACCAAGATGAGTTTATGTGGATGTTTTCAAGCTGTTGTGTTGGATAATGGAGGAAAGCTTTGAAAAACTCTCAGTCCATTATACAATGCACAGTATAGCTTTCAAGCGATTTGTGATTTCATCTGGAAAAAACAGCAATGAGTAAGCTAAAAATACTGCAGGTAGAGAAAGCAATGGGAGTTACAATTAGGAACTGGAACAACAAGGAAAGAAAAATTTTTTTAGGTAGCTGTGGAGCCAGTTTAATTTCTCATTACAAATGAGAAGCTTACGTGGCGTTTCTGTGCTAGTTCAGAGAGAAGGGGGGTTTTGGAGAATGCCTGGAAAACTCTTTGGTATGGTGAGCACAAATAGCCTGTCCGTGGTTAAAACAGAGACACTGATAATATGAAGACAGATGTTTTGAAGAACAATTTGTAAAAGCCAAGCCTCTTCTGCAGCTGAATTGGTGCCACAGTTTGCTCTGGACACCTTAAGAGGTACTGCTGTGAGCAGTGGAACTAGTAACGTTTAATTCCCTGTGGGTCTTGTGCCTTATGGTTCGATTTGCTCATGCCTAAAAAGGTGCAATCACCAAATAAATCTTCCTTTCTTCAGCTGAAGTATTCAGACCATATCCTTGTGTAGATTTGCTGCGATCAAACAGGAGATGGAACTTGCACTACAGCCTTTTACTTGTATGAATGCTAGGAAGGTCTCTCTCCTTCACTTTCACGTTCCCCACTTATTTACATTAAACATGCAGAAACTCAGTATCTTTGAACCCTCCCTGCATTCTTTGTGAAATTGCTGGAAGTTGGACAGAAAGTTCACTAGTTGCTGAGGGGACATAAAAGTGCGCACAGTGGCAGTGTTGTTATATACGCCTCATTTCCTTAGAAAAAGCTGATTGTCCCAGGGTGCGCAGTAAAGGCAGCACTGGGCGGCTGCTTTGACTGCCAGTCAGAAGGAGCTAGGACATAGACTGGGGAGAAGAGAATGGAGTGGGAATGGTGTGGAAGAAGAGGAAGAAGCTAGCTCAGGGATGTGCGTGGGAGAGTCAGGGGTTTTTTGTTTTGTTTTGATCCGATTGTTTTGCAGCGCTGCTGAGAACTTTGGGCCAGGATCGGGGCCCTGCTCATGCTAATGGTTCTGGGGAGAAAGTGACTCCATAGCAAGAGATACCAGGTCAGCAGATGGATTCAGTGCAGGTGGTGGATGTGGTCCCTGGACAGGCAGAGAACTTTGGCAAAGGGATTTTGCTCAGTCTGACCAGAGGAGCTGGAAGTAGTGAGGGGAAAAAAGTAAGTCTAGGGACTTACAAGTCTTCTGTGATGCAGATACTGAGTGAAGTGAAGGTTTCAGTTCATTGTTTTCAAATACATTTTTTAAAACAAAATACTTGGAGTGTGGCTGGGTTAGATACAGTTTTATTGATTCAGACAATCTTGTACTGATCCTCTTCCTGTGGTAGACTTCTCCTGGCACAGCACTGTCTGAAACATTAGTTGTATCTGAGCAGCGTTAAGAGGGAGAGTCCAGCTCCTGCTCTGCCAGCTTCTGTCTTTGGTTACTGGCCTGCAGTTGCAACAGTAAGTTAACTTCATTTGGTTTCACACTTTTGGAGAGGTACTACTTTTCCTGATTTTCCTGTCTTAACTCCTACTGCCTGCAGTGGGGCACAGCACAGAAGAAAAACTCCAGAAAGGCATCAGGAACAGATTAGATGTGATTTCCAAGGTATTTCATCATTCTTACTACGTTGAATGGTGCATGTGTATGTCTCCTGTTCTTAAAACAAGTGTTGATGGTAAAAGGGAATTCACTGCTGATTCCGATGGGTAGTGCATTTTATTTCAAGTTTGCTGTTTAACATACAATTCTGTTTGGGATTTTCTGATGCCTTACAGGTTCAAGTGTTGCATTTGTCTACCTTGTTACGTGTGAGCTCTGTATCAATGAGTAAGCATAGTTAGCATTGGCTCACGTTGATTAATTCCATGAAGTCCTGTGAAGGGCTTCCAAGCAGCAACCAGCGATAGGTCTCTACTAATGTACATCAGAGCAAATGCATATAGCAAAATGGAACCTTCATCAACCTTCCCAGAGAACTGGATTCTCATAGCAGGAGTGTGATCTTTCCCCACTGAAGTAGATCTTATGATAAAAATATTTGTATATTTGAATGATGATGTTTCAAGACTGGATGAACCACCTGAGGATGCTGGAAATGCTACGTACTTATTCGAGAGGAGAAGGTTTGTCTTGGGGAGAATGCAGTTTCATTCACTAACCTGGCTACAAGTATTCATTCTCCAGTATGAGCTAAGCTTTAGACAGATTTAACAGCCGAGGACCAACTGTTTAAATACTAGCAATTCCTTTTCAGAAACTGATCTACTAGAAACCTTCATATTGAAAGAGAAGTAGTTGATATCTGTGGGGACCCTTTTGCCTTCAGACGCTTTCCACTGAGGGAGAAACAACAGGCAATTTAGCTGCTTTTTCCATTACTTAAAATTCTGTCATACCTTGGTCACATCCCATGGAGTTGGAACAGGCAAGGCATGCTTTCATTTGGTATTTTTTTTTGTGTTGGATACACAAATACTTCAAGAGATGGAAGGAGGCAATGAAAAGTATCGTTCTGTGAAATTGCTGTGTAAAAGGACATGTGAGCATGCCTTTGCTGCACGGTAGCCTTGAGTGGATTCATCCAAAGAGCAGTCTCTTCAGAGAACAGCAAGCGTGAGAAGCACTGGTATAGGCACTGCTCTGATGTAAATGCTGAGCAGCTTTATCTTATGTGGGAGGTGTTGATGCATTTCATTGCTCAGCATTCAGCAGTTTCATCCCCTTAGTCTGGAGGATGCAAATAAAATATTAACATTTCGTGCAAAATGATGAACCACATCTCAAAGTTTAGATGTGGTATGATACTGGCACTATAAAAGTATGTGAGAGATATTTAAGGAGAAAAGCAAAGTGCTGCCTGCCTTTGCAGTTGTTAAAATTAATAGTTGTGTTACACATTAGAGAATGGTATACTGCTTTTTTTTTTTTTATTTATAGAAATCTGACAAGAAGAAATGAATTCTCAAATAGGAGAAAGGGTGCTATTTTTCTGCTAAGCTGCTTGCTCTGACAATCATAGATTTAAGACATCCTTAGGATGCGTAACCACTCATGTGACCTAAATGTGTGAACTGCTAAAACACAATAACTTAAAGGATGCCGCTTCAGAATCAATTTGCATCAGTTGTTGGTGATTTTCCTTATAAAGTCAAGGCATCATTCTTAAGAAAATAGTGAATTGGTGGATCATGACCTCCTTTATGAGGTTCACCTTCTCAGCCACTGAGATACTACAGCATTTGTCTACAGGAGCAAATGCTTAAAGGCTAACATGTTGAAAAGAGGGGAAGAGCCTTTAAGTGTCTTTGTAACTGTTAATCCTGGTTCCCTGTGGGCCCCTCTCTTCCCCCTGGCTGCCTTCTTGGTTTTGCATCAGAAAAGCTTTCACATATTTTTTTTTTTTTTTCCTCTTTAAAACAGCTGCATGAGATTCAAGACCAGGTTTTAATGGGTATTGAAGACAAAGCCAATGGCTGCAGAAATGAAGTCTGGTAGAGGCAATTGGTTCTTTTGTTCATTTGGAGAAAAACAATCAAGTTTCTGAAAAAAGAGCAAAGCCAGCCAGTGGAATTCTGATTTAATGTCATTATTTGCAAATCTTCAGATCTTGTTTCAACTGGGGATTTCCCATGTGTCTGGTGGGACCATGCAGTTCTTAGTTTTGTGAAATGAAGGTCATAAACTTTTTTTGGTTTAATTTAAACAAATGACAGGAAAAGTCTGAACTCTTAGAGGGGTTTCTTGGGGTTTTGTTGTTGTGGTTTTGGTTTTGTCTTTTTGTTTGTGTGTGTTTGGTTGGTTTTTTTTAGCATTCATTTGTGTCATCCTAATTTCATGCACAGTCCTATGGATTTCCATGGAACGATTTCTGTGTTGACATAATGTCCCTATAATTAAAGTTACTATAATTGAACCTAATACCAAGTTTGTTTGTTCTGCTAAATTGGTGAGTGCTGTGAGCTTCTAAACAGGCTTTCCTTATGACCCCTGCTTTGTGCTCCAGTGGGCTTAGATGAGTGGTCTGTGTTTGGAACATTTCTAGGTGGAAGATGAGGAGGAACTGGGAGCAGTTTACAGGGAATGTGTTTGTGGATCAAATTGTCTGGACAGTTGTACCACTTTGAAAACCTTGGTTTGATGTAGTCGTGTGAAGAAACCGATATATTTAAGACCTTGAGGCATTAAACCTTGGGCATCAGTCAGAGTAATTTTAATATTTGTATTGAATAATGAGTATTCATTAGACCGTAAATAGCTAAATCTGTATCTGGATGTATTAGCCTCTTTTCTCATACACATATATGATCTATTAAGGCTTGAGGTGTTTGACGTGTCTCAGAAGTCATAGTGGGGGAAAGATAGGGTTACGCATTTTTCTAGGCAGTGCAATATTTAAAACTTAATTTTCCCAGTCTCTGTATGTTACATACTTTATAAACTTAATCTAGAGTTGCTTGCTTTTTTAAAGTCTTGCTGATTTCAAATTGAGCATGGGTGCTTAACAGCCTTGAGAATAAGGCTCGTTATTGCATGTAGTAATGTCAGATATGAATACATGTGGAGTACCCTCATAGGCCTATCCATCTAGGCCTAGTCTCTCCAGTTCCAGCAGGCAACACCACATATGCTACTTCATAAACCAGTGACCTCCATTGTAAAAACCACTAGTGTTCCCCTTGCCCACTGTGTCTTGGAAGGCTGCTCCACACGCCGGGGCTGCGATAACGATGTGATTTCTAAGCAGGGGGTGGCCCACCCCTTCTTACTACGGTGGTGGTGTCCTGTGAACCCAAACCCCATGGACACACAGAACAAGCTCATTGCTTGTCCAGCTGGACTCTTCTGTCAGCCTGGTTTGTCTCCAGCAAACTGCTGCTGCCCAGATACACTTATTTTTAAGCAGTAGTTTGTACTGAAAGAGCTGGGTCGTCATTACGTGGCTTTCTCTCCATGTTGGGTCAACCTGTTCTCTGTCCTCCCACTTAGTCCTTTTTTCTCTCCAAGCCTGTTCACAACTGTAACCATCGCACTGTACACGGCTCTTTTCAGCTGGTTTTGCACACCCTATTACAGTGGCGGTAGCTAGTTGGACTCTTTAATTTTTTTACAGTTTTCTTTCTGTGGTTGTGACCTTTTAGGAAAATTAAATGAAACTCTTGAATTGATTGGTTCAGATCAAATGGAAGAAAATTGTTTTGGCGTGGGTTGATTTTACACAGTCCCTGCCTTTTACTGTCTCAGCCCTGTGTTTCTTCTGTGGGCACTGTCACAGGCATAGCCTATCATCCTGCTGACCTGCCGCAGCCCGTCCCTGGGCAGCCAGTGCAAGTGGAAGATGGGAGGGAAATGGGGCCTGAAGCAGTTGAAGTGTAGCTCTGGTGCAGCTTAATGGACCTCAGATTAACACTGAGCGAAATTGAAAAAAAAAAAAAAAGTCAGCCTTCTTTCAGTACACAGAAACTGCCAAATTGCAAAAGTCCTGATAGTTGATCAGCTTTAATATTTGTGTAAATGTAGTTTTTGTATCGCCTTGCACTTTATCTGGTAGTCTGGCTACTGGTGACTTAATTTGGCTTTGAACCCACCGACACAAAATATTAGTGGCTTGTTTTGTTTTTTTTGCTTGTTGCTGGCTAGCTGAAGTGTGGGAATGTACTATGATGGGGAATGAGAAAGTTGTGTTTTATACCCCAATGAAACTTAACAGGATGAGGAAGAACAAATAACTTGTGACTCTTGCCCTAGTCCTCAGAATCCTGGAACCCAAAAATTAGCTGGAGCTCACAGTGTGTCTCAATGTGGAGGGAAGGCACAGAAACAGACCATCTGATGCTTCTACCTCATCTTTTTCTTGCTCTTGGTATTCTGTTGTGTAATGCATCTAAGAATGCCCCGTGTTGAAGACCTCAGTGATGTCTGAGGAGATCTTTTTATGTTTACTTCCTCAATGCAAATTTTCAAAAATTAGGTATTTTGCTAAATAATCCTGGAAATTTTAGATTACCTCAGTTTTATTCCATGGGGAGCTCTACAATTTTACAACATGTGATTTCAAGGCAAGTAAGGTGCAGATAACAAAGCTGTCACGAGAGATCTGATGGGATAAGTTCTCAAATGTGACATTTCCACCAGTGGTGGGTTTGCTTCCTGCCTGCTTCCTTTGAGCTCTGTTATGCTGGACTCTGAGCAAGTTCAGGAAACCTGAAGTACAGTTTTAAGGTTGAATTTGTATGGTTTTACATGTGTCAATGTAAAGGAGCACTCTGTTCAAAACAGACACACACACACCCAGTGCAAAAAAACCAGGCAACCCCAAACTTGACATGTGGTTAAAATGAAGGGAAAAAGACATGTTAAGGGGAGGTAGCAGAGGGCAGATAGCCTCTAGTGAGGCCATTCAGAGCATCTATTTCATAGAGCCATAGAATTTTGTGAGGGAAGGAGAGTTGCACTGGTCTTTCCATTGCTTCTGGGTTTCTGAAGTCAGTAGCCACTTCTCAAAATCACCTTTACTAACCTTGATTGTCTTTCCTTGTCACAGAATTGTAAATAGTGCTCTTTCCTTACCTTGTTAGGGGTGCTGCAATGAAAGCCTTAATTCATTCATGTTT
This sequence comes from Burhinus oedicnemus, assembly GCA_008921705.1. NCBI lineage: Eukaryota > Metazoa > Chordata > Aves > Charadriiformes > Burhinidae > Burhinus > Burhinus oedicnemus. The sequence goes on from VFFE01006867.1 coordinate 314,702, forward strand.
GTTGAGTTGCACGAAGAGTACAGAGATGAGTGTTCTGTAGGAATGTTTATAAAAATGAAGAAAGGCTTGAAAAAATGTGGGAGCAAATGAACATGTGTCCTTATGACAGCAGAAGTGATGTGTGGTGGAAAAAGTTAGAACCAAGAGCTAAGACTTCCTCACTAGCTTTCATTGACAAGTGACAGAGCATTGCTTAACCTGCTGTATTTTATTTTTAAGCTGAGGAGGAACACTCACTATTCCACTCAGTGTATCAGCCATAAACAAAATTCTTCATCATTGATCATGACCGGTAGTTAATGCCCTGCTTGTTGTTAGTCATATCCTGAAATGAAGCCAAGGCCAATTTAACTTCCTAACAAAACGGCTATTCACTGAGTGATTTATTGGAGCTATAAACTCAAACTAACAGTTTATTATCATAACAGGTCTTTAAAAGGACAGAATTTTTCAGCACAGCTGAACAACTGCAACAGTATTTTGTGCCTTTCCAGAGCAGGGTAATTATTAAATACTGGCACTGAAGCCAGTTCTTTTGTGAAAAGTTTAAAAACCAGGATTTTTTCAAAGATACCCATAAATATTGCTCGGCTTGTTAGATATTGAGGTGTGTATTTAAGTAAAATCACTCTCATTGCGTTAGTGCTATCCATGCACCATACAGAACACAGCATTCCAGTGCGCAGATAATCATTATCCAAGACCCAGTATCAGAGGAATGGCAAGAATATTTCTGCTTTAAAAGTCTTTGAGGCATGTATAATGTTTAGTTTAGTGAATTTGCACAATTACTGGTTGTGCTTGGCGTTACTGAGTTGTGTGAAAATCTCAATGGTTATGAAGGATGAATATTCAATAATTAAGATTAAAATACTTATAGAAATCTGGAAGTACATTTTTGGCATCTTAGGCTCAGTACTAAATTATTTCATCTGGGACGTGTCCAAGAGTTCTTTAGCTAGAGTTGGTAATCACTACATAGTTGCACTGTAGAGATTCACAGAGGGTACTGGACAAGCATAGTGTCCAGTGTAGCCTTGCAACAAAGCGTGAAGTCCATTCCAGCTCACAGAAGAGCTCACCAGCCCCAGAGTTAATCTGCGTCTCTTTCAGTTTTACAGGGTATATTGCTTGTATTACGTTCTGTCGCTAGCATTCAGTTCTGAAACCCCAGCTCCCACTTCTCAAGTAAAGAAGAGAGCACTTTCACTGTGGGGTTTCAGGTCCTGTGCAAGTTCACTAACATGGCTTCACGTATAATGTACAGATTGAAGCAAGTGTGTTCTTCCTCTTCTAGATCAGTGCTCACCAGGTGAATATTCTCCTGATGGCTTCAAACCCTGTCTGCCGTGTCCCCTTGGAACATACCAGCCTGAAGCTGGGAGAGTATCCTGCTTTCCCTGCGGAGGGGGTCTAACAACAAGACACAGCAGTGCATCCTTGTTTCAGGACTGTGAGATGAAAGGTAAGGTCAAAATTTATTTGATGAACTGCATTGCTCTGAGGCAAAAGTAACTGCTGCTGCTACAAGTGGGGCATTGTCCTTTCAAGGATCTCTTCTTCCAGAGGTCTTACAGTTGGCTGGCCTGACTAGCTGCAAGTAAACTCAATAAAGCCTCAGATTTTTTTGTAATTGATTTTTCTACAAGACTTGAGAAGGGGTTGGGAGATACATGGAAGTTGGGTAGTGAAGTCATTGATCTGTGAAGAGTCATATAAAGGAACATCAGGGAGAAAAAAAGTCTCAAGAAAAAAATGAAGACCAATATGCCTTATTGACATTTTGGGTTTGAGCACAGCAGCAACGTGAAAATGTGAAGGAGGGAACTGCAGTCCTGGAGGATAAGTAAGAGAATAGTTTCTTCATGTTCATAATGAGAAACTGGCTTGGATGCCTTGGGATATACCTAAAAAGCTGGCATTCAGCTTAATCCTGCAGTACCTCCCACAGCCCTCTAAACTTGATCACAGTGGAGCTGACATCCAGTCGGCTCCCAAGGTTTTCCTCACAGGAGTGAAAATCAGGTGGGGATCATATCTTTTAAAATGAAGACATTTCATTAGTATCTTAGCTAAAATGTAAAAAGCTGAAAGACAGCTATGAAGTTTTCTTTGAAAATGCTGATAAAAAATATGTATCAATAGAGAGCAATGAAATACTAATCAGCATAATAGTTTGCTCAATGTCTTAAAGCATGGGTAAAAGAACATCACTTTTATCAAAATCACTGGAAGAAAAAGTGTTAATAGAAAAGCTACTGCCATAGATCAGAAATAAGGGATAGAAATAAGTCCTGATGCAAACATTTGGTAGTGGTTTGGATTAAGAGATCTCTCTAGTGTCAGTTAAGATATGTTTACTATTGAGAATTGCAACATAATAGAAGAATTTTGCAGTATGGTTGAAAAATTAATATTGCTGGTAATAATATGATAGCTAATAGATTTCCTCAGTGAAGAACCACTGAATCCGCAAATGTTTCATACTTAATTTTGCGAAGTTAAAGCACTAAAAAACCATGTTAAAAACCTTGGATCCAGATAAGAGGAACTGACTTCAGTTTTATTTAACGTAAATAAAAACAGGTCTATAAATGAGGTTCGGTTTTCAAATTAGAGTGGGGATTAAAGGAATTTTTTTGTATTAACTGGAATGAAGAGCTCAGGGATTTGCATGTGGAAGAGGCCACATGAGACACGGAATCACAGATGCAAGAACTATTTGGAACTTGTATCTGAAACATTTGGACTGGGGGGTGGAGCATGTAGGGAAGGACTCCAGGCTGAGCTATGTGAATACAAAGCTCAACAAGACTAGAGTTATTTGGGAGTAAGCAGAGCTTAAAAGGAATAGAAAAAAAGGGACTGTGCAGCACAGAAAACTACATGTGAAAGGTAAGGTGGTAAATTATTTTGATGTTGAGCTGAGAGGTAAACTTGCCAAATGAGGTAAAAGAAATAGCAAAAGATTTTATTTTAATTTTTTTTAGTCCCACAAAGAAAAGGGCAAGGAAAAAGAAGCAAGGTGGTGATGGAGTTAAAAGCAAAGATAATATATGGCTGATGCTCTTGACTGTTTTCTGTGAGGTTTCAGTACAGATGCAGAATAGCTAAGCAAAATCAAATGAAAAGAAGCATATTAGAGATGTAAGCAAAGGTGTTTGGGGCCCTGTATTCTCAGATTGCAATAAGAGAAGAAAATCTTCCTGTCTGCATGCAGAGAACTAGAAAAAAGTTGCAGATCTGCTAGAAGGGATTTTTCCCCTCTATCTCATGTCTAAAACTTCCATAAAATCTGTTATGTTTATGAAAGTTTGTATGTCAGAATGGGGTCTTGCTTTGGTGATGCAGGAGGTACCCTCAGCAAGCCCTGAGGGCTATAGCTTATGTGTCTAGCTAACGTGATGATTTGCGTGACATGATGAAATAAAGTCACAGCAGATCTGGTGGAAGTGGCTGTACCCTGAGTCATGGCCTGTTGTTGCAAGATGGTGTGTGATCATGAGAGAAGGCGGCAATATACCTGTTTAGTCACTAATTTTGATGCAATGTGCCACTTGTAGAGGGCCAAAGTCTTTCACCTCTGCTTGTGGTGAGCTGATCACAGGGGTATACTAGGGTGCAGCAGCAGTGCACATGCTGCTTGGCATAAGCTGGCCAGAAAGAAAGGCTTAGTTAGTATTTCTGCATACAGTTCATCTTCCGTGTTGAATGTCAGTGGGTAGACCATTTGGTAACACACTGTTCTACTTGGTGTCCTGCTTACAAAATCACAGTGGTTATACTCACTCCCCCATATCTTTTATTACTGCTTCCACACAGAACTGCTCTATGGTGTTGCATTTGGGATTTTTGAACTTGCACGAAGTGACCTGATAAAATAAATCAGTTCAATTACCTCTGCTTTATTACCCTTGTAGTTTATTAATACGGCATTTCAGTTATTGAAATTATAATAAGTCCTATAAAAATGCATAAAGTTACACTCTAATGTGCTAGTGCCGCTTTTTTAACTATGCTGCATATTTAATTACTCTCCAGTTCAGTGTTCTCCTGGCCATTTTTATAATACCACAACTCATCGGTGTATTCGCTGCACAGTTGGGACATACCAGCCTGAGTTTGGACAAAATTACTGCATTGCATGCCCTGGAAACACCACTACTGATTTTGATGGGTCAACAAATATAACACAGTGCAAAAGTAAGTACAGCAAGATGGTTTTGATGATCTGTTACAAATGAAAAGACGGGGCCTTTAATATTCAGAGTGGCCCTAAGGGCAAAAATGTAGGTTTGCTCCAGGGAGCTTGGAGAGAAGGCAGTGATGTTGCTCCTCTTTTGCCACCTGCCTGCATCTTATCCCACATGGCTTACTGAGGTCCCTGAGAGACCATTTCTGCAGACTAATTCCATCATTCTTGTTAAGGTAAGTGATGATTATGTCTTGCCAGTTGGTGCCGGGTCAGTCTGGGTCTTGCTATTAAATCTTTTCTCCCATGATATAGTAGACAGAGTTTATGGTCTCGGCACCCTGATTTCTTTCCCTTCTATTAAAAGGAATGGAAGTTCACTCACAAAACTTAATAGCTCTAGTAACCATTTCTTCTTAATAACAACCTTTGCAAGAGGGAATTACAAAGAGAGCCACTGTTCTAGATTATGGTAGCTGTAGTGTGGGAAGCTGAGGGTAAATTAAAGAGGTAAAATAGCAGGCAGAGAGGCGACTCCTCAGAAGAACCTCTGGAGACACTTACATACACAGAGACTTATATACACACGCATCCATAGAAACATGTTTCTAGGAACTGCATGCCTCTCACTTAAAGAATCCGTTCCCTGGGCACGTCACACCTGCACATTGCTGTTACGGTGCCCAGACCCTTGAGGCCACACAGAGTTGGGGAGCACCGGCTACTGCACTGGGGTTCACCCTCTCTTACTGCTGGCAGTGCTGATCTGTGCAGAGAAAGGGTCTGCTATACTCCCTATTTTGCGCCACTGCAGGCATGGTGCCTGAGCAGAACACCTCAAACTCCAGTTAGACTTCAGCTAATAAAATGTTCTGTCTGGTACAAGCAAGTGGAGCATCCTTGCGTGACCATTTTTATGTCCTCTTACAACTGCCTTGCCACTTGACTGTGGCTTGGTCAATAGCACCTGCTGTGTTAACGGGGACTAGTCTGTATTTTTATGTGTCAACATTAATTAAAACACAAAGGCAGAAGCAGGCAGCAGTGTGATGTGAAGCTGGCAGAGGACTGTACCTACATCAAACGCAAATAGAAAAGTTTGTGTGTCTGTCACCCATGTACTGTTTCTGACAGTGACTGTAGAGAGTGTTGCAGGATGACCTCACTTTGCCTAGTCCTGCATACTGTATTGCTTTTCCAGATAGGCAGTGTGGAGGTGAACTGGGAGATTACACTGGATATATTGAATCACCAAACTATCCTGGGGACTATCCTGCAAACACTGAGTGCACTTGGAATATTAACCCACCGCCAAAGCGCCGTATTCTGATTGTGGTTCCAGAAATATTTCTACCAATAGAAGATGAGTGTGGAGACTACCTGGTGATGCGAAAAAGCTGTAAGTCTGAAATATCTGCTGAGGCATGTGGTATCTATCTCAGTGTGCAACACAGGTTTCTCACATGCACTGCTGTTTACATAAACTAAATGTAGCCTGGCTGGCCTCTACTTATGAGTAGAAATGTCTTTAAATGGCAAATTGACAAATCCTATTTGGTAATGCTTCTCCATAGGTTCAGGTGAAACAAGGGTGCAAGGTTATGATGTGTCAATGAACTCTGAGAGAAATATTGTTAAGAAGGGGTAGATGGTTCAAGCTAACTAGTCATGAATTACGTTAAGCAATTCTAGCCTGGGTTAGGAAAGAGGAGATGCTTGCTAGTTCCCACAGGTGCCTGATGTGTGAATAAACAGCTTCAGTTTCTAGTATAGGCACATACTTCAAACGGTAGACTGTTTTTTAGGGAAAGGGAAAATATTCCTTGACCAAGAAGTCACTCAGTGATGGCCTGCCATCCACTGATGGCCTGCCACATTTTGAGGATTTTTCTTAACATCAACAAGCATTTCTTGTCATGGTAGTTTAACCTATTTTCTAATTGTATGAAGCATTGTCAGATAACTGCCTATTGTGTGTTTTCTTTGAAAGCTTCTTCCAACTCAGTGACTACGTATGAAACCTGTCAAACCTACGAGCGCCCTATAGCTTTCACTTCTAGGTCTAAGAAATTGTGGATCCAGTTCAAGTCAAATGAAGGGAACAGTGCCAAAGGATTCCAAGTTCCTTACGTAACGTATGATGGTAAGCGGATGTGAGCAGCTGAGCCTGTGTGGACTAGTGCAGCTGCAGCAGTGCAGAACTCCTTGTGGGCTCCTTGACCCTGCTAAGCAGCAGGGTAACCCAGTGCTCTTAGCAGTGTCACTATCAGACTGCTTCCAGTAGCTGTTTTCATCTAAAGCTAGTTTAAGGAATTCTGCATTGCACTGCAGTCTTAAGTGCCATCGTATTTGCAGTCTTTCACAGACCTAAACAAAGAGCTGGGATTCTGGGCCCTGACCTGCAAAATGCAGAGCTCAAAGCCAGAATTGGGGTTTTATGCATTTTTGTGACTTCCCAGTTCTGGGTTGCTTCAGGTGGCAGAGTGCCCGCAGTTAGGAACTGGGCAAAGCCCAAGTGCCTCTGCTTTATCATGTTGCTGCTACCATCTGTAATCTAGTACCAAATAGCAAAATATCAATATTGAAAAGAAGCTTGAGGGGCAAGAGTTTCACCCTATCCTTGTCAGAGTCACTAGGAGTGGAGCTAGAGCTGAGGCTTTGCACTTCACCATAAAGGATATGAAAATGATACGGCATGTTTCTGTTCACACTGGGTTAATTGTGACGGAGTCGTTCTCGTTGTGGTCTGCACAGTTTCATTAACAGCAGATAATTAATTTTTCAGGGGAGACATTTCCTTTTGAAGCATTTCAAGTTTTAATTGACCAGGGGGGTTGCCTTTTAAGAAAGCTTCCTCTTACCTCAGTTCTCCCCCCTGCCTTCTTGCTGTAGAAAGAAGTCAATAACAGGTTGTGGGTATCTACACATAAGTTTCTGCAGTGCAGTTGGTTTGAAATAGGTTACTTGGTTCCAGTATGCGCTACAATCCTAGGTGCATTATGATTTCTTTTGCTTTTAACATATTGATGCTGAGCAGCTCAGCAGAGTACACTGTTTCCATAGTAAACAGTATTTGTAGTTTCTTTACAGAAGAGCTTTTTGGAATATTTTCTGACTGCTAATACGAGGGCTAGGTACCACTAGTTTTTTTGCAGGTAGGGCTTACATGTGTAACCAAGGGAGGTATCGAGTGTCTAAGTGAAGTGAACCTGCAAATGACTCTCTTGTGCATTCCCCATAGAGGATTACCAAGAACTAATAGAAGACATTGTTCGGGATGGTAGACTGTATGCATCTGAAAATCATCAAGAAATACTTAAGGTATATTTCTTCCACTAAACATGTTGGTTTTGATTGAACATGACACTATTTTTTGCCAGTGAGGTTGCTTCCTGCTCTGCATCAGATCTGCTCCTTGGTGCACCAGACACGTGCTACTTCAGGGAAGTGGGGTAAATCAGCACATCCTGATTGTGCAGAGCAATAGATGAGAGACCCTTTGTCCAGGAGGATTAAAGTTGGATCAGACCTACTGGGGGGAAATCTGTGGTGAAGATAGTCCCTTGAGCCTAGGCTGTGCTGGAAGGAATCAGTGGAGAAAACTGAGGGACATAGGACTTAATCTCTTGGAGGAGCACTTGGTGTTGCTACTTGTAGCCTGTAGATTATCAAGGGCTTTTCCTCCTTGAGCGAAACAAGTCTTTTTGTGGATTTCACTTCTCTGACCTTGGTTAGGGGACACTTGAATGGGCAAGTTGAGTGGATGTCATCCCAAGTAAACCTTTATTTTGCTGGATATCAGAGCCAGTGTTTGTTTTGTGGGTTTGGGTTTGGTGTTTTGTTTTTGGTTTTTTGTTGTTTTTTTTTTTCCTTTGTTTGCTGTTCTTGGAAGTATATGAGGAGGGGAGAAGTCCTGGTGCCACTCATGATAAACGTGAAACTCCATTGACTTGCCTGGGACCTGAATGTCAGCCTTGCTCCGCTAGTTCCTGAGCACCTGAAACATTAGTACTTGAAAAGTAAAATGTCCATAATCTTTTATGAGTTAACCAGTCATTAAGCTTTGGTGATACTGACCCTAACTCCTCTGTGGAATTACTGTAAAATCTGCTTTCCTTTTTCTAGGACAAGAAACTGATAAAAGCATTGTTTGATGTGTTGGCGCATCCACAGAACTACTTCAAGTACACAGCCCAAGAGTCAAGAGAGATGTTCCCAAGATCCTTCATTCGGCTGCTGCGCTCTAAAGTTTCCAGATTTTTGAGGCCTTACAAATAGTTGGCACTGTACTTAAAAAACTAACCAGCCCTGGGCATACACAGAAGGGTTGTGGTAGGTGGGGCTGCTGTCTGTGTTGTACACAGTGGCAGAGAAACTCCAGGGAAGCTTGCCAGCTCCGTTCTTGGCAGAGTTTGGCTTTCTCAGCTAATATAAATATTTCGGTGAACAGAATTTTGATTCCTTTCCAGATAATACCTTTTGGGTACCAGGATACTTCATGGGTCTCTGAATTAGAGACTGCCCATAATTTCTGTAACTGGTGCCAAGCAGAAGTTTGTAGAGCTCTGCCCTGTTGCTTCATCGGTAACTCTAAAAGCTAATGAGGACAGACAGGCTAAGTAGTGTGGTTTGAGATGAACTCCGAGCTGTCATTAATGCATGTTATCTCAACAAAGCTGGGTTCATGTTTGGTCTCGCTGAAAGTGAGAACTAGATTGATGTCTCTCTTAACTTTTGCTATGCAGAAAATTCAGAGCTAAGATTGAAATAGTTTTAATCCAAACCAGTGAGTCCAAGAATTGCACAAGGTGTAATTTTTCTCTGAACTATATGTTGTATGAGGCATATGGAGGAATAAGCAAAGGGTTGAATATGAGCTTGAATGCTCTGGGTCTGGATCACACTGTGTTCATGCTAATGACCTATTGGTTTAAACGGAGTGATACCAGAATAAAAACAGGGCACCACAGTAATGGAAAACAGACCCTGAACTGCTGGACACTTCCATTTTGGGCTGGCTGCAAATATTACAACAGAACAGGTTCTTTGCTAAACCCCAGTGCGCTCTCCCTGTGCATAGGCCTGGGACAGCATGAGGCATTGGCTCTTCCAAGTAGTATAAAATTCTGTCCTCTGAGCACCTGCAGTTGAACACACAAGCCCCATTTTAAATGCAGGCTTTGCATAGATTATGCTCTTGTACATCACTGTTTAAACCTGTATAAGGTTCTTATATGAGCCTCAATCCTTATATTCCTTCTCTTGTCTGAGCACCTTGCAATGACCTTGTTGAGCAGAGAAGGGCTGCTTTCCCTGTCTTGCTGGGGAGATGTAGATATACAAAGATATTCCTCAAGCAGACTGTGGCTGCAAAAGTTGTCCATGGCAAAATGTTGTTCAAGATTCCCAAATTATGTCCTTTTCCTCAGGTTGTGTTTCTTGCGTGAGAGAAGGCTATTATGAAAGGGCCTGTAGGGAGAACTATGTTGATCAAAATGTTTTTGTGGTCTCAGTGCTTTTCTGTCCACACTTATCTTAAATCACTGTCCTCTGGCCATGCAAACTGTTTCCTCACTGTAATGTACCTTCAGGTCCTTCTGTCTTGAAGGTAATTGGCCACAGTCCCTCTCATTTGGAGATGGATTTATGACCACTATCTTTTGGTCACTGGCAGTGCTGAGTGATGCAGTGGGTGCCAGACTTCCTCTGTGTGCCCCCTTAGGGAAGATAGGGACGTTTCACAGTGTAGCCAGGATGAATGCTCCCTTTCCTAGGGTGTGGAGTCAGATCTTCCTGGGTTTCATTGCATTGGTACGTGGTATTTAACTGTTGTATGTGAATAATACCACGTCCATAGTGTGACAGATGAAACTCTCATCGAGAGCCAGGGTCTGAATCTCTTCCCTACACTGTTAGGAGCAAATAATACTACCAAATGCAGCCTTGCTGAGCTGTCGTGCCATGGCAGCCCTGTTCGGAGGCACGTGAGGCGGTGCAGCCTGTCTTGTGCTAAGGACATGTCTTGGTCAGGGTGTGACGGAAAGGGGCAGTGGCCTTAGGCCACAGCTGGGGAGCAGAGCCTCTCAGGATGGGGGTGATGTGACGCTGTGTTCATCTTGCTGCTGCCCAGAAAGAATTGCCATGGTCTGAGCGGAGGAGGGAAATAGCTTGTGTTGCTGCCAAGAGGGAGAGCTGTCCCCTAGCTGGCTGCACTGGGGCTTCTGCTCCAGCTCAAGATCTGCTGTGGGTTTCTGTGGCAGGGTGGTGAGTGCCCGTTCCAGGAAGGGGGCTGCCAGGCCTGCCACAAAGGGGAGCAAACAGGCTTGGGGGAAGGAGGGAGGCAGGGGGTGAATCAGCGGAACAGAGGGGAAGGAACCCAGGTCCTTGTGCATTCCTGGCTGGTGTGCTTCATCCTGAACAGAGTCCCTGCTGCCTTGGTGGGGAGGGAGGACAGCGGTTATCTGCAAGAAGGTACGAGGCAGTGTGCTTGGTGACAGGAATGGCTAAGGGATGCCAAAACAAGAGGAAGGGTGGTGCAAAAAGCTTGCTATGTCTGTGGTAAAGTGTACTGTTGTGTTGTGGTGAGACCCCAGGAAGGTATTTCAAGATAGTTTCCCTCTCGCTGCACGGCCCCTACCCCTTGCTGTTCATGGCTTCCCATGCCAGATGCAGTGTGTCAGTGAGTTGCAATGACCCACCAACCATCTCTGCGTGGCAATGGAGCACTGTGAAATGGTTGAGATGCTGCAGTTCTGCTCTGAGTGCATGGGTGAGTTAGAGGCCTGCTGGTGGGGCACTGGGAGGAGAGGACCATGATGTGCCAGCTTCTGGGCCAAGCCCAGCAGAGTGGCTTTGCTGTGGTCTGTGTGGTCTCTGCCAAGCAAGGGAAGCAAGCCAGTTCTTGCTGTATTCCCTCCAAAGAAGGCTACAGATCTGAACCGTTCTGTTTCATGTTGCTCAGTGACACACAAATCGGAGTGATTGGTTTCAACAAGGGTTCAGGAAAACAAAAGTTGTCAAACATCCAAATATTTTTAATCGGCAAAACTGGGCTTTCCTGCTCTGTGCATGAGTTACTGACTCGAGCTCTGGGTTCGTTGCACTGCACCTCATCTTGTAGGCACGCTGTTCTAGCTCTGCACGGCTGCTCTGGGACCAGCATCTCGCCTTCGGTCTGGACAGTGGGTCTCAGCTTTGCTTCTCTGTTGCCCCCATGTATGCTGGCCATTTCCACTATTGTCTGTGGAAGGAGAGGAGTGTATCAGTGTGGAGTACGGTCTGAGCCTGAGGAGAAAATCCTGCCCTTTCTTGAAGAAGAATCCACAGCCCTGTTTGTTTTCGACATAAAAAGTAAATGACTCAGAAGCACTTCTGTTACCCTTGATCTAACTTTATGAATTAAAATTTCCCCTTTTATTGTAGATCTTGTGTGTGTTCAGTAAAAAGCGAAGAGGGAATTTTTGCCATCTTGAATTTTGGGAGAAGTGATAACTGTTGCAGGATGTTGTAACACTTGGCATTGTATCTTCATAGCGATGGTAGTGGCTCTGTAGAAATTTTAATTTCTACTTTCTGTGTGGTTGTAGACTGATGTTATTTTTTGGTAACAAATGATTCAAAAATGTTTAACCTTACAAAACAGGATTCAACTTTGGAAATAATAATTAGTGTTAACTGGATGACTTAATGTCGCCTACATGAGAGAAGCATAAGGATCTTTTTCATGACTGTAAATTAATGTAAAATGTTTCAGACTGTTACTCTTAATAAGAGAAATAAACCAGCAAACTTTTAGTTGCATGAAAACCTTGGGTAGTATTTTTAGTTGTCTTTGTTGTGTTAAATAATAATTTTGTGACAGAATTAACGGTTGTGTAGCAAGTTACCACATGTCAGATAGACTTTATCCTGGGAACAGCTGCTTACCTTAGCATTCTGTTTCATGTAATACACTATTAGCCTGCATCTATAGCCATAAAGATAAAATTCTCCATATATTTAGTGGTGCACATATTTCTGGCTAGTATAATATTAGAATTATCATGGTATTAATTCTAATAATTGTGCTAAAAATATCTGCTATATGACAAGCTGGAGTCAATTCGCCTGTTGTAACCAGCTGTATGAAGACAGAATAAACTACTTAAAGTAACTACAAAGTATTTTATTACTTTGTAGATCAATCTGATTTTTTTCTAAAAAAGTAAACAAAAAACCCCCTTGTTTAAACTTAAAAAATAATTAAAAACAAACAAACAAGAACCCTGCCAAAAACAAAACAACAAAGTTAAAACCGGTGTTGAGACACAAGTTCCCAGAATATTTTTAAGATTACATCACATTTGCATCAGAGCTTTTCGTTAAATCCACTGACTTAATTTCTTAGAATTAATAAATAGAATTAGGTCATAGGAAACTATAAATGTGTTGACCTGTAATAATTTTTAATACTGGTTTCTGTATTTGTTTCTGTGATACTATGTTGAGAATATTAGTTGTAGTTGATCTATCAAACTTTTATAAAAATAATCCCAATATCCCAAACAACTGTTTGTTTGACCCTTAGCTTCCTTTGATCACAGTGGCAAAGACTGATTTGTATTAAACTGCCTGTAGCCATCCAGGTTCATTTGGTGCATTTTTGGAAGACACAACTGTGTAATTCAGCTGTTAGCTGTAGAAACCTGACATTGGTTTACATGGAAAAGACAGCAAAGTAAATGACATACAGGAATACAGAAGTCATGGAAAAGTATGATGACTACAGGCTAATCACAGCAGAAAACTGTGTTATTCAAATAGCCTTCCTGATATTGTGAATGCTGCCACCTGCTAGATTGCAGCGATGGACACGTAAGTGCTCAGGTACCCTTCAGGACAGGGAACGTCAATATGAACTATTGTGTGAACTCCCAGTGGGAGCTGAAATTCTGACTGGGACCTTTGGGTGCTTACATAACAGAAATAAGTAATAGCAGAATATTGAGAACAAGAGTTGAAGCTTATTTAAATCCAAGGAATCGGAAGAGGTCTGATGCAGGTAAGAAGGAAGGAATGGTATTACGATAATCCTTGGAAGCAGAATGCAAGGATAGTGGTCCGCAAATATTTCTGAATTAAATAAACTTAAATGTAAATGTTTTTTCTATCATGCATATAGGTGACATCCTGTAAGTGCAATAGATGCTGAATGTAAAATCTATCACAACTAAAATGTACATATACTTCCTATCTTCTTTTTAATGCTGCTCCGTTCAAACTTTGCATGTGCAAGACTGCTGCTAGAGGAGACAGGCAAGTACTTCTTGAAGAACTTGAGCCAAATTCAGGGTGGGTACAAGTAGGTTTGTTTCTAGGCATCCCTGGAACCAACCTGTCCTACAACGCATCTTGCTACTGCCCATTTAGTTTGAGCAATTCTTTTGCTCGTAGGCAGATTTTCACTCTCTGTTGGGCAGGTCTGCTTTCCACAGCATGTATTCTGCTGTCACTATAGAACATCCATGAGCAGTGATGCAAATATAGCACCTGTGGGGAAAACAAGAGGAGTTAGAGTACTGAAGGGACAGGTTCCACTCTCAGAAGGCAAGTTCACATAGTTTTTCTTCAAGTCAGTGCAAATTACATATGACTTCTGGCATGTTGCTCCTTTAAAGTACCTTATTAAACCACTTTCAGTGTTAAAAAAAAAAAATCTTTCTCTTTAAATATATATGTTAGTGCAGCTGATGTTCTGATTAAACAAATTTTAAATAGTAGTGAAGTTTTTTTGAAGTCCATGTAGTAAAGCCTGTTTAGTACACAATGAAAAAAATAGGTCAGAAAAGATGACCTTGAAATCTTTTTCCTTATTGACCGTGTCTATAAATACAGAGTTCATTAAGGAAACTCCATCACACTGGCTAGCTGCTAAACTCGATCTAATGCAACTGAAGCCTGCTTTTTTTCACAGGGAATTTTATTCCATATTAATGTAGACTTACAAACCTGGATATTAATCATGTGCCATGAAATTTCCCATCTGTGATGATTCTGGGGATCAGGAAATGAGGGGTTCAGAATTTTAAGGAGAGAAATACTTGCATTGGAAGCTGATGTATTCTGAAGTGGGCATTTAAGATGCAATTTGTTGTTTAGTAGTTCTTAGTTCAAGTGTTTGATGTTATACCAAGAACACTACAAACATCCATGGAATGCTTATGTACAGAGCAAGTTTATGCTTAACTGGGTTTAGAGAAAGCTTCATCTTCTCTGCCTGAATCTAATATAGCAGTGGTAGCTTGAATGTGGGGTTTGTGCATTCTTTCCCGCTTCCTGTGCTAGAAGAAATGGAACAAAATACTAAGCATGGACAGAAGCCTTGATGTGAGCTGGATGGAGACACTCTATCTGGAAACAAGTTCAGAAGATGGAGATGTGTAGAGGTATGTTAAATGCACACGTGTATGTGTGTGTGTCTCTATATATTATGTATTTGACAAGAAGATATCCATGTGTGCAATGGCTGTCAGGGAAAGAGAATGCAAAAAATACAGTTCATGAGTGGAAAAAATGAATGAAAGTTTAAAGAAAGCAACAAGCTGGTCCAGGACGCAAACTTGGGAGGAGTGGGATCTGACAGGGTGGGCGCAGCAGGCTCTACGTGTGGGTGCCCGGTGGGGTGCAGTGCTGGCTGGAGGTTCCTTCTGTGTTCCTTGTGTGCCTGCCCGGGCTTCCCCTCGCCCTTTGCAGGGACAACCACCTGCAGTGCAACGACAAGGGGCTCTGCACCCCACAGCCCTCCCGGCCCCCTCCAGTGCCCTGCCCTGGCAGCGGGCTGCTGCTTTGGGGTGACCCGGGGTGCCCTGCGTGGGCAGGGCTGGCTGGCCTGGAAGGTCTCCACGGGGGCCCTGTACTTGGTGCAGGGTGTGTATGCCGCCTGCAGGCATAGACAAATACATGAAAAAGATGAGAAAAGGAAGGCTGCGAAGCCGGGAGCCTTAGAGCTGTGTAAAAGGGTGGGCAGGTCAGGGAGCAGGCAGCGTAGGGTGAGGACAGCACGGGGCACTCAGTGCTGGCCAGCAGTACAGCTGAGGAGCCTGCTGGCTCAGACTTGGCGTGCTGGCAGCCCTCAGGGGCTGCTGTAGGACCTGCAAGGCTGGGCATGTGTTTTTCGCAGTTTTCTGTGGTCATCTACAGGCCCCAAAAAACAGCAGGAAAGAGTTGGGGTTAAGCAAAAGAGCAAATGAGGCTTCAAACACACCTCACACTTGTGTTTGGAGATACCAGAAGTCCTTTAGTTGTGCACCATTTGCTGTCAGTGTGGTGCAGCAGGGAGCCACAGTTTGCTCTGGATTTAGAGCCAGAGGTTAGGAGCTGTTGTTGCTGCGTTAGCACCAGCAGCTGCCTCACACCCTCTTCATGATCAGCCTCTGTAGCTACACGTGTCCTGTCACCAGTTGGAAGACCTGTTGCAAAATGCCAGCTCAGCTGGCTCCTGGAGGTGCTTGCCTGGAGTAAAACCCAGGCATGGATAGCAGCTTAGAGGGGATCGTGAGTTTTCTGGGGTTTAATGTGGAAATTAAGAAAGCACTCCAGAAAACTGGGAATTCAGTATCTGTGTGTCCAGCAGAGAAGCCTGTCTGTGAGACGAGCCTGCTCATGAATTTGGGTGGCCCCCAGTTTGCTCTTACTGATGTAGTGCTGGTGTGAGGGGTTGTGTGGAAAAGCTGAGAGGTACCAGTTATTAAAAACAGGACTGGCAGGGAAGTGCTCAGGGGGCCTGTCTGGCTTACATAGCATAACTATTGCGCCCCAGCTCCCGTAGGTGCTAATTCTCTCAGCAAACTTACAAAAATAAAACCCTGAAAAGGCTCATCCATGCTGAGAACAGCACCTTCATTCAGTGGAAGAAGGGAGCTTAGCTTTAGCAACTGAACGCTCAACACTGCAGGCATTGCTGTCTTCCTCAACCAGTCCAGAAAGCCCTTCAGCCAGTGCCTGTGGCGCGAGATGGACGCAGCAGTGCCGAAACACACACATTACAAATACCTGTCCCAGCTCTGCAGAGGACACGTGTCCAACTTGACCATTTGCTCTTGGAGTGGATAACAAAGACCCGTAGCTCTCTGTCCCAGCAGGATGTGTTTCCACATGCAGTAGTGGAGAAGGAAAACTTGATGCGGAAGGTGGCCTGGCTGAGGGGTGCTGTGGGCATGTGCTCTAGCACGCTTTCGTATAAGAGGCTAGAACCTCGTCCCTCCCTCAGACACCTCTCAGGATCCATTCTTCCCTGGCATGTTGGGGAGGGGCTCAAATAAAGAGATTTTTGAGGGTTTGGGGGGCTGTGATGATGAGGCATAGATTGTGGTGGCCTACATGAAGCTGCTGCTCCTGGGGGTGTTGGCAGACTGCAGCTCCCTGTGATGCCTGCCCTGTTTGTGCTGTCGGTGCCACAGGCCCCAGGGCTGTGCCCAGGCAGTGGGGTACCATCCACAGGGCTCCCCACGAGAGGGCAGCATGTGGCCCTAAGAAAGAGAAAAAAGCTATTAAACCCCATGCTGACCAGATAGGTTTTAGGTTAGGTCTTCTGTAGTAGGAGGCCTAAAACAAACAGTCTGCTGGACCTTGGGGGCTTCATTAACACAACAGCTCATGGTGTGCTTCTGTCTTCCTGCACGTATGTGTGAATGAACCGAGGAAAAGCATCTTGCTGTCTTGGGCTGGCTTCAGCAGCTTTGGTGGAATATAAAAGAATATTTCCCAGTCCACTGGCAATTCTCTCCAGGACACATGCACCGAGGAGTGAAATGTTCTTCTGGGTAGCTGTAACAGGAGCTTTAGGCAGCTTTTCTGAGGGGTCATTGGCACCGTTAGCCAAAATACACAATTCAGATTTTCTTGGTTTAGCAGCTCTTGGTCCCAACCACTGCCACTGATCAATCCTTTTGAAGAAGAGGGAGTGATTTTGTAAATGACCTTAAATTTTGTATTATTTTGTTTTTACAAAATGCAAATACAGGGCCTAGAAAGACCCATGCTGCTGGGCCGGATATTGCGATCTCTTCAGATTGCAGTGGGAGGGGACCCTCTTCTGAACTGAATCCCAACCATCGGTCAGGGCCGTTCTCCCTTCTTTTCCAAATTACTGGTGAGGAAATGTGCAGGTTGCAAGTTGTTGATTTCCAGACAGAAAAAACCTCAAAGGAAGCTGCAGGAAATGGGCTGTGAATGCGTAAATTCAGTTGCTGTTATTTACTTCTGAGAACAGTGAGTGATTCTGGCACTCTGCCTCACCCCATCCCTCTTGTGACTCAGTTCTTACAGATGCCAATAATGGACTCTGAACATTTGTCTTTGGAAATAAAATTGTGTGTATAATCAGCTACTGGTTTCCTCCATCATTTCAGGGGAGGTTGCTCAGCTCAATCACAGCTTGACTCGTATCAGTGGTTGGACAGATATCTTGTGGTAAATTACAGCCAAGGTAGGGCAGAAACACCTCAAAGCACAGGTAATCAATAGCACCGTGTGTCTCATCGCTCGTACCCGCAGTGCACATGCTCCTGCTCTCCTGGGGCAGCTGGCTTCCTTTTCAGCCATAGGGCAAGCTAAAGTACCTTTCAGCTGACTAGACTTGAAGGTGGAGATATTTAACCAAACCACAACATGGTAAACACAACTGCTGTGTTAGGAGAGTTACATTGAAGTACTGTTGACGATTCTATGCGTTAGCAAATATTAGTACTGAGTATCCAGTAACATGTCTCACTAAATCTTACCCATTATAAGTTGCTGCAGTTTTGCATGTGCCATGTGGAGGGGGATACAATGGTAGCTCACTTATACTTGCAGCACTTGAGAGTGTTGGAGTCTTGGCTTCATAAAATAAATATTTGAGCACCACAGAGGTGAGAGATCCTGTGTTTGACTAACACTGTGGTGACCTCCTCTCTAATGTGGATGTAAATCATATTTTTATCTTAAATGGATACTGTAAAATATCTTAGGCTCAAATTTTTATTTATCGTAAAGTTCCAAAATAAAGATATTTAATCCATTTGACTCAGGATTTGAATGCTTTAGGTTCCAAATTAGCTGCCTTTTTTTTTTTTAACTTATAGCGTACAAATTCTGAGTTCATTGAATATTGGTCTGTTGAGAAACCAGAGCAATTCCAGACTTGATAAAGAATCTATACAAAACAACCTACCCCCTCTTCCTCTCCTCTGAAGGAGAGGTGCAGAGCTGTCTTAGATCCAAGCTCCGCAAAAGGTGGAAATATTTGTCAAATGAAATCCCTCTATGAATACTCCTTTAACTGGTAGAGGCAGAAGAGGTTCACAGTCACTCTTTTAAAAAGTATAGTAAGAATGTTGTTCCTTGGTGAATCCCACATTGGCACGAGTTGAAGTAAGCACCTGTTCTCAGGGCTTTTGCAGAATTGCTGGTAAATTCCAATTCTGTTCAACTCACTCGCTTACTTCATCACTGGAGATACTCTGTCATTTTTGTCACCACCACCTGGTAAACTGGGTATGCCATACAGGAACCTTTCAAAAGGCAATACTGTTTAGAGCTCACCTGTACTAGTCCGGTTCCAGAAACAAAGTGATTTTATTTTTTTTTTTCTTGGTTTTAAATTATGTTCTGAGATTTGTGTTCTCCAGGAGGTAAACTGCACAGAGCTTGCCTGAGGAGTTCCCCCTCCCTCTCCCCAAGTACTGCTATTCAGGAATCATACTGCTCCAAAGCATCTGGAATGAGAAATGCCTTTGCGGTAGATTTATGGGCAGAGGAAAGTTCTCTAGCTAGAAAGCGAGAAAAAGCAGAGAGCTTTTAAAAGGTTTGCATTACTGCTTTCAGGACTAAGAGTTCCCCCCTGTGGCAGGGAGCTTTCAAATAAATACCTGTGCTTCACTATGCCTGGACAGTTCAGCGCCAGCTCTAAACTTGCCACCCAAAGACAAGAGATTTAAAAATTTCAGCAATGACTTCAGTCCTGTCATTGTGCGGTGAGAGCAGAGTGCTGAGTCTGTGGCCTCACACTCTTCCACAGCACAACATCTTTTATCCTGGAGCCAGCATGCATTTCACACTGATGAAGACAGGGGGCTATGGGGAAGTTAATCCTGGACATAACCACCTTGGCTAACGGGACGCAAGGCCCTTTTTAGATCCCAATGGAAAATGAATGTGATGTGGTCTTCTCCTGGCCCATTGTGGGCACCTGCTCATGGTGCCAGTTGTTTCTGAGAATAATTTATTAGTTTGAAAAGAAAGTATGAGGGAGAAAATGACAACTTATTTTTGCTCCATGTTTGCAGCAATCGATGGGTAAATATTTAAAACTTCTCGCTGCCAAGTTAGGATCAGGTTAGTAAACTACTTCCATGACTGTAGCTAGGCATGGATGTCATTCTGGGCGTCGTGTATCCCAACTGAACCTCCACTAATGTTCAAGGTGTTGACTCAAGGAAAAATTTGGCCAGCTGCCTTGTGATTAATTAGCCACACAGATCTAAAAGCAAACACAGATCTCCCAAGTTTCCCAGGGTAATGTATACATTAAGCACTGAAAAGGCTTCGCTTTGGTACTATTGCTCTAACAAATATCCCACGCAATTTTGTGTGCATACTATTATTTAGTGTACCAAGGAATGACTTTTCACCATGCTAGGGAGGAGGGGGTTTGTCCACAGAGCCCTCTGCTTGTAATCCCCCTTCAGCAAGGCATTTAAGCAGGTACTTAAGTGCGTTGGTGGATAGAAATGCGTTGTTGTATTTAGACCAAGAATGGACTCCTTTGTGTCCACAAAACACTGAAAGGTTGCTGGCTGCTAGCATAAGTGGGGCTTTGTAGTGGGTGCTGCGCAGAGCCTTTGTCCCTTAGGGTGAAGAAAGTGAGAAAATTGCTGACGAGGCAAGGAGGGGTGAAAACAATGGCACAGCTCTGTCGGCGCAGATTCGGGGCTGTTCTTCCTCTTGCAATGGCTGTTTATCGGTGTCTTAGATACTCTGCTTTTTAGGTGTCATTATTCCAATGGCTAATGACAGTGAAAGCATCTCGCAGCTCCTTTGGTGTGGGGTTGTCAATAACCCCTTTGTTAGGGGCGGCTGTGAATTATTTCAAGAAGTCAACAGAACTAGGCTCAGCAAAATTATGCGGCAGCCTTGGAGGGGGGGGGGGTGCTGGTCAGCCCAGCACACCCCTTAGGTACCATCTGAAGCTCTGTTTTTTACAGCTTGTTGTCAAGCTCTGCTTTGTCCAGGTCCTCTGAGCTGGGTCTGTGAAGAGACTCTGAGCCTAGCTACTGCACAACATCTTTCATTGACTCTAGGATGAGCCAGGACATCCCAACCACGTTGCTTGGTTGTAAATGTGATCTTTTTCATCGCGGAACCCAGCTGCGAGCCTTTGTCTCCTGGGTGTCCCTGCCCTCTCCTACTCCTCAGAGCCAGCAGCTCATCCCACCAGCCCCATGCCTTTCGGGGAGCAACAAGAGGTCCCCTGTTACTTCTTAGCAGCTCCTGCTGGACTGACGTAGGACCCGATGTGAAGAAGAGCAGCGCCCTCTTCCTCCTGCCTTTCAGAGCTCAGAAACCTTGAGCAGCAGTGGCATTCCTGCGCGCCCGGCTCTGCTGCTCCTTGGTCTCTGGATGTCAGGCGTCTGGAAAGCTAGAAAAGGAGTGAGAAAATTGTGTTTGTGTAGTGTGAAATGACTCGGGCTGTTTTAGCCTTAACAAGATCCCTCCTATATCTTTAATGACCTGAATGTAAAATTTACGGCGTGGAATGCCCCAGCAGCAGAGGAAGCCTTCAGCACACAAGCTGCCTTTTGCAGGACAGGAGGGGAAGTGAAATCCCCTGAGGTTTGGGAAGTCTGAATGATGTAGTTATGGTTGGCACTTTGAATATATGTGTAGCTTACTTCAAAACAAATATTTGCAGTTCAACTCTAGCATACGTGTGGGAGGGTGAGAACTAGCATATATTGATGTTTCTTAAAATTAATCATTTTGAAAATTTCATACGGGAATAATCTTATTACTGCACAAAATAAACAGAGCTTAGTGAAATACATACCAGGGAGAAACGTCATCTGCCCTCTGTGTACACCATTTCCTGCCCACTTGCCCAGGTGGAGTTCCTGAAGAAAGCCATGCAAGGGACATTTTGGGAGAGAGAGAGATACGAATTTGTCTTTTTGCTTGAGAGGAAAGTTCTCTGCTGTCTTCAGTTCCGTGGAAAGCTCTGAAAGACCCAATGGCCATGTCTGTGCTTGTGTGTGCGGCCGGTTGCATAGCAGCAACACCTTCTGAGTTGTGCTTGGATCTTGCCGTGGAGGAAACCAGCCAGTGAGCAATGCCAGGGGCGCAATCAGCCCCGTTTCCCCCCACCTGTGAGCCGGAGCAGTGCAGTTCAAGGCACAGCAGCCACTGTTACCTCTGCTAAGGGCTGTGGTTATTCCTGCCAGTTCTATGACGTGAAGGTCAGGGGGGGCTAGGCTTTCTGTCCCCATGCGTACTGTCCTCTTATCCCTTCCCCAGTGCTTAGCAAGTCACCTGCCAGCTTGTCCTATTCCCCTTGGCAACCTGTCCCGAATCTCCCACCTGCTTCTTTACCGGCACATGGAACTGGAACCTGCAGCTTCTTCCCTGGCTTATGTGGGACCTGGAAGGGGCTCACCCCATTTTCCCAGTGCAGCACATTTACCAGCATGGCTTTGCAAGCTCCAGAGGCAGGACCTGTTCTTATGCGCCATCAGCCACAAATAGCTCCTAGCCAGGAGTTGGCTGCCACTGAGGCAGGCGGTAGCAGACACTGGAAGTGTATCATTCGTTTCCCTGACCAACTCTTCCTGTGCTTTTATTTTTTTAGAAGCGTTTCAGCCTCTTTAAAACAGGAAAAATAAAGGTAAGAGAGTTCTTGCAAGACTTACATTTTAATCTCTTCATTTGACACATGCATTTTTTATGTTCCTGTAACTATCATCCACCTGTTGTCTCTGTCTATGAAGTGAACTAGACAGATAAATTCAGTTCAGTCTCCTATGAGAAGCTGTACAATGTCTGATTCGTCTCCTAGGGTCATCAGTGTCCCCTCTCCGTGTCTGCTGCCACCAGCTCATGTACTGCACAGAACGTGCACAGGGGGAGAGGAGGTTGGAGCTGCACGCAGGGTAAATGGGGAGAGCTGCCCCAGGAACAGGTGTCTCTGTGAAGTCCTCGTGCTTGTGACAGGGCCCATATGCCAGCCCGGGAGGTCCTTTCTGCTGGTCAGCACTGCAAACAGACAGGGGTGTGGAGTTACTGTACAAAATGGGCCTCACCTCTTGAGAATCTCAACCTGATTCTATCTTTGTATGTTATAGGATTTCTCCAGCTCTATCCGTAGTCTTTGTCTTCCTACAAAAGACGATTAAGAAGCTCACTAAATCCTTCTGGAGTTTTGTATCCAACTTTTTAGAAAAAGACTGTTTTCTAGTCTCCAAATTATTCCAGTTATTTGCCTGAGCATGTTAGAGCTGACCTTTATGTATCCAGCACTGATGGACAGTCAGTTATTGTGGTTTTGTTTGTTTGTTTGTTTGTTTTTCTGGAGCTCTTCACAGTCTTTCCTCTGGAAACTGAATCTTTCTCTAAAGTTTTCTCTTTGTGCTGGGGTAAATTATTCTTTCTGGGACTCTTGCCTGCTGCTGCTTCTGTTTCTATTAAATTATACCACTCTGTCCTTTCTTCTGAGTTTTCTGGGGCATCTCTGCATCTCTTTAGGATATGGCAACCACTAACAAATCACTTCTTTTTAAGGAAAGATGAGAAATCAAAGAAAAGAAAAAAAATAAAAAGGACCGACCCACTTCCTGCTTTGCCTGCTGCTTCTTTCCTTTTTGTCGGGAGAAGAGATGAAATGGGGGTGTGAACGAAACTCCACAGCTTTTCTTTCCTTACACTGAGTAAGCTGCAAGCGTGACTGGGTACTAAGCCAGTATAAATCGGCTGTAAACAGGGGTATAAAATGCTCGGGTTTAGCTCAGTCAGTTTACATCATGTGTAAAGCCAGTTGTGTTTGCAGGCAGGACCTGTGTCACTTCGTCTTCTGAGTAGGGTGGCTAATAAGCTCCTGAGTGGTGTGTCCTCTCCCTTCCCTCCAAGGACACTTGTGCTGCTGTTCGGTGCTGCCTTCCCCTGTCCCCAGTTGTGATGGCAAAGGGCATGTTGGAAAGTTCGGGGAGAGCAGCATTTCCCTCTGTTTTCTCTTTGTGGTGGGTTTGGAAACTGAGGACAAAAGCACCTCTCTCCTCAGCTTTGCTGGGTCAACGGATGCCCTGGGTGCAGGGCAGAGCCCACTTCAAACGCGCGGCAGCTTTGCTGGTAGCCACCGGGGCCATCTGCCTCCAGTCTCCAGCACGTGCTGCCTCCAGCATGTGTCTGTCTATGCCGGCAGCAATGGGCATCTCCGCTTTCTAGCAGAGCCAGCCTGGCCCGGGGGGCAGGGCCAGTCCCCCAGGCTGGTGGGCTTTTCTGGGTGGCAGCCTTGCGAAACTTCTTTTCGACATTGGCTGTGATGTGGTACTGTGCAGAGGGACGCGTGTGCTGCTCCAGAGTCAGGAAGGAGGAACAAAGGTGGGTTTTGTCCTTTGGGGCTTTTCTCAAGTGAGGGGCAATGGTCATACACAGACCTATCTCCAGTGAGCCTGATGGGAATTTTGCTGAAATGTGCCCCTATTTAGACATACCGCACGGTGGGGTGGAGGGAGCGATACCCCCCGCTAATCTGTCACAAACAGATGACCAACTCAGAAGTTAACTGCTAGGTTCAAAGTATCCAAACAGAGCCCCTATTTCAGTGTGGATCCTGAGTAATTTGAGAAGACGATTTACTGCTCCTCCCACTTTCCTCTTTCCCAGGATTAAAAATCGAGAGGGGAATTAGGGCCTTTATCTCATTTATTACTCTTGCGTACTGGCAGATTTTGTTCTGATCTGTTGGCACAAGGTGCATTTATAACATACAGCAGAAGTGCAACTGTAGGGCTCAGACAAGCTGCTTGTTTGCTGAATTAAAACGCAGGCTGCAGTCTTGGAGCCGTAGTGTGAGGGGGCTTTTCATGCTCCGCCGGCTCTTGCAGCTTTAGTCTTCTTGCTGTAAGCCAGAGCTGACTGGGCATTTGCTAGGATGCCAGGCAGAGTGCCTCTCCTCCATGGAATTTTTATATTAAACATTATCTCCTGGTTTCAGTGGCAGTCCTTCTGCTTTCTTTTGTGCCTCCTTGCCTTTGGGAGAGTGCAGATGTAGTCGTACGTCTTTATTTAATCAGCTGGATAAGTGCCAAATAGCTCCCAAGGTGAAAAATAAGGTGCTTTTATCCTCCTGGGCATGTGTGCCTGAAGTGGAAAAATGGTCCTGTCATGTAATGAGCCAAGTCAGCGTGGGGAGAAAAAAATTATTTCCCCCTTCAGACTGTCAGGCCTGTTATCCTTCTGCACACCGACACGTCCACCGAGCTCGGGCTGGCTCGCCCATAATGGCCTTTATGTGAGGCTGCGATATAATGGGTTTGTGTTTTATTGCATTCTGCATTCTCATCTCTTTTTTTTTTTTTTTTTTCTTTTCCCCCCTCTCTCCCAGGTCATATGAGGAGGGGCTGAACACACAGAGTCTGGCTGTGGCTGCAGAGCTCAGATGTGTAAGTTTACCCACAGAGCGTTGCTGCTTCGGCATCACCGCAGCAGCTGGCATCAGCCCTGCTCAGTGTCCGCACCGCTGCCTGTGCGAGGGGCCGGGGCAGGGTGCTGGTGGTGCGGGCACAGCTGGCAGCCACCCTCCTGCAACGGGGCTGCTGTCAGCCTTCAGCGCCCTCATGTCAGCTAAGCTTTGCCTTTTAAAATGTGCCGAGATAAAGAAATGGGTGGTTGGTTCTGCGCTGGTGGGGCTGGCCCCGTTGCGTGGGTCCAGGTGAGAGGGCAGGGCTGGCTGCAGGTCACAGCTGCTGGGGGCCGGATCCTGCCTGGCTCCTTCGAGGGTTAAAGCACCTCTGCTATGAGGACAGGCTGAGAGAGCTGGGGTTGTTCAGCCTGGAGAAGAGAAGGCTCCAGGGAGGCCTTATAGCAGCTTTCCAGTATCTGAAAGAGGCCTACAAGAAAGCTGGAGAGGGACTTTTTACAAGGGCATGTAGTGATAGGACGAGGGGTAACAGCTTCAAACTGGAAGAGGGTAGATTTAGATTAGATCTCAGGAAGAAATTTTTCACTATGAGGGTGGCGAGGCACTGGAACAGGCTGCCCAGGGAAGCTGTGGAGGCCCCATCCCAGGTTAGATGGGGCTTTGAGCAATATGGTCTAGTGGGAGGTGTCTCTGTCCATGGCAAGGGGGGAGTTGGAACTAGGTGATCTTTAAGGTCCCTTCCAACCTAAACCATTGATTCTGTGATTCATCACTCAGGGCTTTGCAGTAGCCCACAGGGGAGGGGGATGCTCTTCAGGAGGAAAGAGAAAAGTGGTTTAAAGCAACTCTGCATGCTTGGCATTTTCATTACTTTCGTTTGGTTTCTTTTCAATATATCTCAGTTGCTGCAAGGGGAATGTCTTTTCCTGGCTGCTTTCAGCAGATGTCCTCTTTTTCCTCTCTCCCCCACATTACTTGGGGTGTCTTTCTGAAGTATTTTTCCCTGGCCTCCCCTGTCCCTTTCCTGTCAGAGACAGGAGTGTTTGCCTGAAGCTGGCCAAAGGCTGATGGCATCTTGGTGACCAGAGAGTCTGGGCTGCGTCAGTGGGCGACATCAAAGTGGGGTCAGCATGCCAGCTCTTCCCGAAGGTTAGGAGTGCCCTGGAAGTCAGGCTTGGCATAAACCCTGGGCTAAGCTCTGCTTTTCTTGGGCTTTATCTAGCACATCAAAGGTGTCTGTTAGTTTAACAAGAACCAAACCCCTGTGGGGTGTTGCTGGATCCGTACTGTCTCTCCTGAGGCAGAGCTGCATTTTCTCCTCACCTATTCCTTGCAGCAAATTATTTGGCAAGTGGAAGGTTCAGGTGAGTGCCTTCTGCCTGAGCTGCGCTGCTGACAGTGTGTAGGTCCTTCGGTGGGGGGAGGGGGGGCAGAGTGCTTCTTTCTGGTGAGAGATGATGTATTACTTAAAAACTCACTGTTGTAGTGGAAGAAACCCATATGTGCTGTGAGTCCTGTTAGGAAAATCCTCTTCTCTAACTTCTATATCAATCAGTCTTTATAGTACGAAAGTGTATTAACTGTTAATGTGTATTAGTTCATGTTATACACACTAATGTAATGAGGTAGTAGAATTTTACTGGAGACGTTGGTATTGTTCGTGCTTAAGTAAAACAAACTAAAAGACAGTCTGGTCCCAGAAATAAGGACTCTGCTTCTGGGAAGCCTAGAGCTGCCCATGAAGGATAAAGGATACCCCTGGACAACCAAGGTAACACAGCATCACAGCCCCTCTAACAAGTCTTTGAAACCCTCCCAGCATTGTCTGGCATCAGAGATAACTAACTATAGCAAGACTGACTCCAGGAACACCTGGATCAATAGGCAAACAGCAAGAATGTTGCAAAAATGTAGTTGCTTTGCGAAGTTTTACTCTGATTAGTAATCAGTAGTGGGGATGCTAGTGATCAGTCAAATCGTGCTGTACCTGAACGTTTGACGGGTATAGGAACCCTATGTAAAACCACATTTGCGGTCCCCCAATTTGGCTGGGACAATTTTTGTGACAGTCCTTACCCTTCCTGGGAACTTGAGTAGACAGCGATGATGCAGATTGGTGCCTGCAATGCTTCAGTGAGGCTGGTGGCATCCAGAGCCTGCCCTAACCGCACCGGCCCCAGGCATAAGGTAGCAAACCTCAACGAGGCCAGTTACACAGTCCGTGCGGGGCTGCATCACCCCAGCCCTGTGGGGCAGCAGCATCCAGGACCGCATGAGTGCTGGGCAGCCATTGCCCACCATGACACTTCAGACTCCCTATCCTGGCCAAAAAAAAGCTGTGCCTGCAGTGGTCAGCTGGGAGGTGTGCTGGCTCCCGGGACTGTTTGCAGCTCTCAAAGCCCCCCAGCAGCCTCATGGGCGGAAAAGAGAGTGATGGAGCACCGTGCTGGTGAGGCTGCTGGGGGGCTTTGAGAGCCATCGGATGCCTGCGGCTAATCTCGCTTTCAGGAGAGGCAGTGAGGAGGAACGGCACCGGTTTATTCCCTTAGACTGAGCCTGAGCTCACTCGCCGTTGTTTGTGCAACGTACTGCGATGTGCCCAACCCCTCCTTTACTCGGCAACGCTGGCTGGGGTACCTGCCGGTCTCCAAACGTCACCAGGCTCCGGTTATAAAGCGCCGACGATAGAGCATCCCCTGACTCCATCTCTCCAAGAGGCACATCTTCCAGAAGCGAGCTATACACGGGTGGAAAGATGTTTTATTCGGGTATCCTGACAGAGCCGAGTAGAAAAGAAGTGGAGATAAGGGAAGCGGCATCTCTCCGCCAGCAGAGGAGGATGAAGCAGGCAGTTCAGTTTATTCACAAGGATTCTGCAGATCTCCTCCCTCTGGATGGGCTGAAGAAGCTGGGGACTTCAAAAGATACTGTAAGGTTTTATTGTGTTTATTGGAAGGAGACTTAAGAAGCTGATAGTGTTTAATTTTTTTTCTTTGTGCCATTTTTCTGTTAGGAGGAGAAGTTGTTTGTTTGCAGAAATTGGTATAAAAATGAGGCTTTTGCATGTAAAAGGAAGGGAGCTGAAATACGATGCTAGTTATCACCAGGGTTGCTTTTTGCTTGTAAGTGCTTTCAGATGTCTGGTACTCAGATCTAAAAGCTTTTTTTTTTTTTTTTTTTTTTTTTTTTGAATGTCAGAAAAAAAGAAAAAGGGATATTGTTTTCAGTACAAAAATCCTCTCTGAATCAATCAAAATGGCTTCATATAATACATACATATATACACATATGTTTGCCTGTGATGCATATATACGCACAACATATAATCATAAAACATTCGGTAAAGTGCAGTCACTAGTACTTGAAAATATACAGCTGCCAAGATTACAGTTTGATAAAGGCTTATGCATATATGCTGAGTTTTTTTAAATGAAGATACGTAATTCTAGGTTTGAAATGTTCACATGTGCAGTGATCCATGTGATCATGTAGCTGACATACAATATTCTTCATCATGTCCAGGAACTGGAGAGCATTTCTAAATACTAATTTGCACAAATATTTGAGCTTTCTCTAATGGGAAATGATACTTAAATGTAATAACAAAAAGTTCTAATGTAAGGAGCAAAACCTAGAAAACATATCGTACTGAGGAAAGCTCCTTTACTTTTTTTGCCCAATTGTCACAAAATTCTTGCACCTTGTAACACACAATATTTGCTTTTATCAATGCTTAATATAGGTTCACTGAAAAAAGTGAATCTCTTTATTTTTTGGGGAGTAATTTTGTTCTGTCACAGCCGTGCTGCTCAGCTGAGTTAGGCTTGGCTGGACCTGGCTGAGATAAGTGGAATGAGTTGGCTGCTCTCTGCAGTGCGCGTGGAGGTGATTTTTTTGATATCCTGAATGTTTTGCAGTTGTAGGGAGTGAAGCTTCTGCCCAGGGAAAGGCTCGGAAGGAGTTTTCCTGGTCACCATTGAATGGCGGCTCTCCACTGGGGAGCCTTTCAGAGTGTGACGGTGTTGTCATTACTATTATCTGCAGAGTCTAAATAACGTGTCATGGCTCAGCGACCCACAGTGTGTGGGGCCGAGACCCTGATGACAGGACTTTCTGCTCTGCCCAGACAAGAGGGGTAACAGGTAGCAGGAGCCAGGGGCGCTGAGCGCTGAAGTCCTTGTCCCCGCAGCAGGGAGGACCAGGTTTGGCCCTGGTACCAGGGGCAGAGCATGGGGCTCCTTGCCACGGCTCTGGTCACAGAAACATCATCTGAGGTTTCCTCCCTGCTCCTGTGCCTGTGCTGGCCGAGCAGCGGCTGCAGCATCGTCCCTGCTGCACCCACAGCCCCTGCGAGGAGGGGCCGCATGGGGGGCTTTATCCAGGGATGTGCCAAAGCCCTGGGGAGGTCCACAGCTCCTGATCCCCTCCAAGCACAAAAAGGAGGTGCAGCATGGCAGAGCTGCACTGCCCACCCTGGCTAACCTGGCTGTGAAGGGTCTCCGGCCAGGGATGGGGTGAGAACCGAGCTGGTGTGGGCTACCCAACTGCAAAACCACCTTCTCCCCACACCACAGTGAGGTGTGATGGGACAGTGGGCACATGTGGCCAGGGCTCACCTTGGCCACAGCCTCCTGCCCCATGGGACATATGGGGAGTCCCCAAAGCGACAGCACTGGCACGTGCTTAGGCCCGTTCCCGCAGCCCCAAAGAAGATGCTGTGAATTTCAGAGTTGTGGCAGTGGGTCGTGTTGCAGTGAAGCGATGCTGCTGGCACCACCATGCTCACCCTGCACGCGGGTGGGATGGCACTGAGCATTGCTTCAAGGGGACCCACCGTGTCTCCCCAGTGCTGTGGCTGCCTGGATGTCACAAGAGTTGTCCCCAGGAGGAGCAGGAGATTGTCCATCTCTGAGGCTGGAGAAGCACCGAGAGACTCCGAAATGTGGGACCCCACCTTGGCATGGCCCCAAACCAAGAGGTCTGGGGTCAGAGGGGCTGAGCTGCACCGTCAGGAGGCCCAGGGCATCAGGGGTCTTTGCCCAGGGCATTTGCACACCTTTCTTATGAATAACTGTGCACCTCCTAACAAAGCAGCACATTTTCATGTCTAAAGCTGTGCGACAGCTGTGGTGACGTGGGTGGAAGGGCTTTTGACGTGACTGGTGTTATTAATGCAGGGTTTCCCACAGGGGTTTTCCAGTGGCCTCAGTAGGAGAAGAGAGGAGGTAACAGCTTCCCAGAGACAGGGACAGGTGGTGAGGACAGACCCTGTCTGTCAGGGTGACAGCTGGCAGCAACCACTCCGATTTTGGGGAGAAATCCCCTTCATTTTGGCCGCAGTGCAGGGGGTGCTGCACACAGCGAGGTGGCAGCAGGTCACCAGGGTGGGTGTGCTGGCGTCTCCCAGCTTGTGTGCCATTACTTGGCTCCTGAAGCATCTCTCCTGGGGATGCCCCGTACAGGCAGGTTTAATAAATACTTGTTGTAATTATCTATGTTAAGCCTCCGATATTTTTCAGTGTGTTATTCTGGGTTGGACTGAACTCTTCCAGCTCCTCGCTCCCTTTACGTATTCCGCTTTGTTTGCCTAGCATAAGACCAAACTGTAGCATCGCATACATTGGATTTGGCAAATGTAGGGCTGAATATACAGAGCAGAAATGGTTTTGTTTGGATGCCTCACTATTAGCCTCATCCCTGAAGCCCAAAAAATTGGCAGGAGAAGGTCGTTAGCTGGGATTTGGGCTTCCTGACTTTGTAACCGTGACCCCCTGCCTGACTTGGGCAGGGCATGCTGCCCATCGGCAGCTCCTCCTCCTGCTCTGACACGTCGCTCTCGCCCTGAGAGCCACCAGACTGGTTTGGAGGTGCTTTGCCTGAAACAGTCTCACATCACTTTATAAGCTAGGAAACAAAGTCATAAATAGTAACAAACAACAACAGAAAGCATTTCCCCCTCCCAAAATGTCCTCAGAGCCTCCCCTGGGCACCCAGGTCCTCTGTGCAGCTCTGAGTGCCCCTGTGGCCCTGTCCCCCGCTGCTGTAGCTGGTGCAACATTGCAGCTAATTGCGGTGCATTCACTTTTCCCTGCCGTCCCACTGTGTGCTCCCCAGAGTTTGTTGTGTCTTGGTTAAAATGCAAAAAACTTTGATGTTACGTGCACTGTCTTGGTCAGAGACCTGGCCGCTGCCTGGGCACCCGGTGGGCGCAGGAGAGCAGGGGGCATCTCTTGTCCCACCTCATCCCCCTGGGCAGGCGAGCACAGGCAGCTGGTAGAAGCGGTGAATTTGGATGAAGGATGGGAAGAAGACAGACAAAATGGTTATTTTCTGGGACGAGCTCCGCTGGTGTGTTTAAACCCCTTTTTTTCTGTTGTCTAGGCACAGAAGAGAGGGTAGATCTCCTAAGATGGGTTTGGGGTGGGGAGAAACTACCATCTTCCCTGACTTTCATCTCCACCTAAGTGAAACTGTTGTTGATGGGTCTCGTTATCCCCAGATTTAGAAGCCAAAATAGTGGGAAACCTGCCAGAGAGATGCATACTGCAAGCTGCAGTGATGTGCTGATTTATAAATTAGAGAGGAGCAAAACTGGATGGAGTTCTTCAGGGTTTTGGCAGACAATGGTAAATAGGTTCAGTAATAGCTGGTGTCTCCACTCTTCTTTTAGGTTTCTACTGTGGCTTTTTTAAGGGATTGTAGGTTTTTGCAAGGTCTCAGGTGTGGAAAGGGAAATATCTTATAAAAAAAAATCCTGTTCTGTATTTATATTGTGCTGAACGATACTAGGAAATAACAAATTTTGCACTTACGCAGTGGTATGTAACATTTTATGCTTTTCTAAAACTTTCAACAGTTTTGTGTGATGCATAGAAAGACAGCACCGGATAACCTGGATTACTTCAACCAATGGTCCTGGCTGTGCTGCTGACCCGTGCTGGAGGGAGAACATGGCTGCCTTCCCCACCACTGTCATGGGGAGGTTTTCCTCCTCTCCTTCCCTCCCTCCCAGATATAGTCTGCTTGCAGTTTTCCAGAAAAATGTTCGTTTGCAAATGTCCCCTGGCACATTATCTGTTTACCAAGTACGTATCCATCACTTGAGTCATCTCTGTGACTAACGCTCCTCACTCTGTTGCACACGAGAGTCAAGGGAAATACAAGTTAAAGCAAATTAATTAATAGCCTGAGACAGGATGGTGCTGCAGGGAACCTTTTCAGCCCCCTCTTGCTAGATTATTTCTGTACTGGAGCACAACGTAGGCAACATTTGTCCCCCTGAAGGCAGGATTCACTGCGGCTTTCAGAAGAGCAAGCGTCAACAAAAGACAGTCCCATTTGTGGTGGTACTCATGTTCGCTGAGTGCTGGATTTTTTCCTTTTGGTGGTGGATCTCATATAGGATTCATAAAACTAGGGTCTGAGAAAACCCACATATGTTATTGGTTATGATCCATAGGAGAATTGTAGTAAAAAAAATTTAGGTTTAAATCAAGGGTAGGTGACAGTTAAAATAGCAATGATGAGTGTGCTGGTGACTTGTTCTTCTCCAGCCGGTTCTTTCAAAGGTATTTGCATCACGATTGAGGCCAGGCAGATCAGAAGGGCACCCAGACTGTCCTCAGTAATGCTATTCAGAAATTTCTCTTGGTTCTAGCTGACTGAGGCTGGGCATGAGGAAGTGACCACTGTGTGACAGGCTGTCTTCTGGCCAGCTGGGAACTTCACCCATCTATTTCTCCAGTCCCCTATCCCCTCATTTGGGTTTTTTTTTTGATGATGTGAAGAATTGGTCCTCCAGATGTGTGCATAAAGGATAAGAAGGACGTGCCATCCACTGTCAGGAAAACCTAGCTTGCACTTTTGCTCAGATGAGGAGCCTTGGAGGTGATCACAGTGCTGGCTGTGCACCTACAGCTTCTGCCTCATGTAAGGGAGCCCTCGCTTCCAAACTGATATGGTCATTCTTCAGCACAGGGTTCATTGCTAGTGGAGCCAGTCTGCCTGCCTTTAATCTAGTTAAGTAACACTGGTTTCTGCTGTTCAGTCTCACTGGGAAGGCAGCGGTCACCGGAGCAGTGCTGGAGCTTCGTTACTTTTTGTGCGTGAAGGAGACAGCCCAATGTCAGATCTGATTTCTTGCCGTCGCTGGGAGCGTGGCTACATTACCACCTTTACACAGGACATGCGTGCTAGTCAGACATAGCACCTGCAACTGAAAATGGTCATGAAATTTTATTTCCTTTCAAGTTGCAGGTTGTATGCAAAAGGAAGAACAGTGAAAAGTGGGGAAAAAAGGAGATTATGTGTCCTGGTGTTGGCTGCATCTACCTGATCTCATCAGTCAGGTCCAGTGTAACCACCCATGTTAAGCCTAAAGCAGGTTCTGAAGCACTAACGTGGCTGCAGTTATTTTAGGATGATGCCAAGTTGCATTAGCCTTTTGTAAGTTTTTGCTGTTATTTAATATGCTGCACAGATTATTTTAAAGATGAGGCACTGCACATGAGGGTGAGCGCTGGCCAACTCAGGGAACCACAGCCCGAGGTTTTCAAACTTATCCTGATCCCATTAAATTTCCCTCGGGATGAGGAGGTTTGCTGGTTTAGATATCTCCACAGGCACACATATTTAATATGAATGCAAGAATTCAGGAATAAGCCAGTAAGAAGGTCTCACTGTGGACAAATTAAAATCAGAAGGAAAGGGCAGTAATGGGGGGGGGGGGGGGGGGGGGT
>VFFE01006868.1:479-60733 GCA_008921705.1 Burhinus oedicnemus
CACACTGAGCCACTGACCACCACCCTCTGGATGCGACCATCCAATCAATTCCTCATCCACCGAACAGTCCACCCATCAAGTCCCTATCTCTCCAACTTAGAGAGAAGGATGTTGTGGGGGACCGTGTCAAAGGCCTTACAGAAATCCAGATAGACAACATCCATAGCTCTTCCCTTGTCCACTGATGTAGTCACTCCATCATCGAAGGCCACGAGGTTGGTCAGGCAGGACTTGTCCTTGGTGAAGCCAAGCTGGCTGTGTCAAATCACCTCCCTGTCCTCCACATGCTCTAGCATAGCTTCTAGGAGGAGCTCTTCCATGATCTTCCCAGGCACAGAGGTGCGTCTGACAAGTCAGTAGTTCCCAGGATCCTCCTTTCTACCCTTTTAAAAAATGTTTAATTAATTAAATGAATCATGTTTATTCAGTTTAATGTTTTTCCTTCCATTTGTTCAGGCAGATATTTCTCCACTGATCATATGATGGGCTACGGCAGTTAGTTAGATTTTTCCTTAGGCACGAAAGATTTTGGCGTAAGTATCTTCACTGTGAATAAAAGAACAAATTATAAAATCTTAGAAACATGTCCACCAGATCTCATATTTTTAAAGGCTTATTTTAATGCAATGAGCATTAAAATCACAGAATTTTCAGAGTTGGAACGGACCTCTAGAGATCATCTAGTCCAACTCCCCTGCTAAAGCAGGAATGCCTAGAGCACATTACTCAGGACTGCATCCAGGTGGGTCTGGAAAATCTCCGGAGAAGGGGACTCCACAGCCTCCCTGGGCAGCCTCTTCCAGTGCTCTGTCACCCTCACCGTAAAGTTTTTTCTTGTGTTTGAATGGAACGCCCTGTGTTGCAGCTTGTGCCCGTTGCCCCTCGTCCTGTCACTGGGAACCACTGAAAAGAGTCTGCCTCCATCCTCCTTCAACCCACCCTTTGGATACTTAGAAGCGAGAATAAGGTCTCCCCTCAGCCTTCTCTTCTCCAGGCTAAAGAGTCCCAGCTCTCTCAGCCTTTCCTCTTAAGGCAGGTGCTCCAATCCCCCAATCATCTTTGTTGCCCTACGCTGGACTCTCTCCAGTAGTTCCCTGTCCCGCTTGAGCTGGGGAGCTCAGAACTGGACACAGTATTCCAGTTGTGGCCTCACCAGTGCCGAGTAGAGGGGGAGAATGACCTCCCTCGACCTACTGACCACACGCAATAATAAGTGTAATTTATTTTATACTACCTCTTGCTAATACAAGTACATGAATACATAATTGATATAAGACCAATGGCAACAATTCTTGAAGAAAAGCCCAATACAAAATCCATATTTCATATTGGAAGAACCAAAAATAATGAATCATACAGCAGGTCTACATTATGACTCCTCTGAAGGGTATGGACTTTACATTCATTGTACACATTCACTTCCTCTCCTTTGTTTTATTCATCACACCTTTTAGTCAGAGACAAATTACAAATGATATCAAATCAGTGCTGACATCTGGCCGTTCAGAGGTCTGCATCACTAATACAGGATAAATTCTCATCTGGGATAACTCCATGGTTGTCTAGCAGAAATGATGTATTGAACTTGATTTTAGATTACAATATTAGCAACAGGTATATTCAGTTCAGAACCTGATTCCCCCTAACCTGAGGATGCAGCCAAGGTCTCTCCAGGACTCTGGCTCACTTTCATAGTACAGTTCCAGCTCGCACTACAAGCTGGACAGAATCAGAAACTAGCTGGAGGAACTGTACTGTAACTTATTTTCCTTGTGGTAGCTGTGACCCCACGGACTGACCACACTGATAACTAAGATACTTCTTGAGTTGCCTTGAACTACCCATGTGAGCTGCCCTTCCCTACCATGGCATACCTTGAGACCTGCACAGAGACCAGCCACCTTGTGGTTCTTCTTTTTTAACCAGGAACTTACTAGGAGTTAGTCTACTGGTCATCCTTTCTGAGCTCTTTGCAGGGGCAAATACACTGAAGGATGTGTAATGGAGAAGGGCTAAAAATCAGGAAAAAAACCCCAAAGGGATAGCTGTTAATTGGCAGTTGCACTGCTTAATATGTTTTAAGCATCCTAAACGTACCCGAAAGGTAAATAGAAACACAGTAATTCCTGCCTGCTTTGTCTGTTAGGGTTTGAGTAATTACCTATAGCAGCACTTTTACTGTCGAGCCATTAGATACCATTAGGCATCTATTACATTTCTTTAGATACTCAGACATCAGTGTGGCTTTAAAAAAACTTAAGGTTTTTTTTCAGATTCTGTGTGCTTTCTCATGAATAGAAATATTGCAGTACAATCACATCTCTGTTACCAGTTACAGTATTAACCTTGGCCAAGGAAACACCTTTAAAAAAATTTTCATGTTTCTGATACCATTCTTTCATATTCTAAATAGGCAAACAAATAAAACATCAATTATGAAATCTCTGACAAAGCTGTAACGAACATGACATATTATGTAGATGACTCTTCTCCTCTGAAAATAGCCTACAACAAACACCCTCCCTTTTTGAAGAGCCTGTCAGAGTCTTTGATAAGAAATATTCCTACAATGATTCTTTCCTTTATTACATTTCCATTTTATCATCGAATAGTCTATCTTCCCCCGCTTTCATAATTGTCTTAACAACATTGTTGCAAAGCTGTGATTGCATGTATGGCAAAGTGACATTAGGATAGTGATTTGTGTGTTTCTAGAATGTTTTAAGGAAATTAAAGTGCTGAAAAGAAGAAAAATGAGCTATGAAAAGCTGGTGTCAAGGCCCTGAGAACACTGGTAGGATTTAATTGCTCTGACCAACTGTATACTCAGTAAACAATACTGAGTCATGTTTTTCTTTGTTGATATTTAGGCATTTCTGGATTACAATAGTTAGTAACATATATACATGTACTTTTTTTTTAGATTAAATAATAATATTCTCCCTTGAAATATTTTTGCTAAGTCTAGCACAACAGCAAATTCTTCTTGATGCCCTCTCTAATCCTGTTTTTTTTATTCATTCTAATGAGGAAAATTGTTTTGCCCTATTTCACGTTGTCTGTCATTTCTCCATTACACAGTGCCAGTTACACAATACCATTCTTTCATGCCAATATATTTTTCAGATGCAAATAGGTAGATCACAGATGAGAGGCAGAAAGGATACCTTTTGTGAAATGCACAAACTTCTCACTGCCTTCTCTGTTCATCAAAGCTATTAGTCTTCCAATTAGCCCAAGAGTGACAATTTCTGTGCATCATACTCATTTTCTATTCTTTGCATTTCTATTTTTCATTTTTATTTCACTTCAACTCACTTGCCAGTTGCACAGTCTTAGGGTTTTCTCTCAAATTCAATGCATATGCTACACTTCTTAATTTTTTGCTTGTGCCTTTCTCAATCCATGATAACTGTTTTATGAGCAAAGGAGTCAAAGATATTGACATTAGCTTAGCTTACCATGCCTATTTATTTGCCAGAAATTCCACGTCAGAGTTTTGCAGATTTCGCTCTGTATGTGAATTGTGAATTCCCCTCTTCAAAAGCACATGCAGCATTTCTTTTCTCATCTAAAAATGTATAACATCTCTGGGGCACCTCTACCAAATACAGAGATAGAAAATAGAATAAGGATAGTACGCTATGCTTTCATTTTCTTTTACTTTAGTGTAGCATATAAAAATGAGGAGTCATCAATGATTTATGGCCTCATAGTTGCAGCACTTCTTCCCTATGCTATATTCAAAGCCTGGTTGGTGGTAGGAATGGCAAGCGTTTGAAAATGAAAAGAGATCACATTATATTCACTCATGTCCATTTGTCTTGCTTCGTATACATTCAAGTGTTCTTATCCTGTGTTGATCACTGTATTATGCTGATGTATGTTAAGGCTGGAGACTATATATGTGCTGCTTGCTGTTCAGTCAGAAGTCTAGTGCAGAATCAGATGCCCTACCTGACCAGCTTTTCTGCAGGAAAACATTAAAATATGTATGTTGGTATTTTAGAAAGGAGATGGTCCAAAAATTGTGGTGTGCACTTGGAATGGAGTATGATCATGTTTGAAATCCTATTAGTTCTCAAGTGAGATTATTAGTTTGTGATTAGTTTGTGAGTTGATCTGTGGACCGGAGCATTACATTCTACAGGATTTATGTTGTGTCTTTTGCTGCACACAAGGAATGACAGAATTGGGGAATATATCCCACCCTATTTTGTCGTATATCATTCATCTTAGGAGACAGCAAGTAGTGCTGTGAGCTCTATTAATAACATAACAAATCTTGATGATGTGCATTAAAAAATTTCTCATGGTCTCCTGTGGCAATATTCTGAAGCCTTCAAAAGAGTTTCCATGTCCCTTAAAATTTAGCGGGATGAAACCTAATTGACTACAATTGGTATCCTTTTGTGTTTACTCGTGCCCAAGAGAATGAGAGCCAGTAGATAAAGAAAGTTAAATAATAGTGATAGAAACACAAACAAAGTGTTATAATAGGAACAAGAGGGAATACTTCAGGGTAAGGAAAGAAGAAAGAGAGAGAAGGAGGAAGAGGAAAATGCTAGAGGTCAGATAGGTGATTCAAGGTACAAGATTAAAGGAAGAATTTGAGATAAAAGATGGTGCAGGGAAAGTCTGGAAAGACAGAGAAGAGTGTTAGGACAAATCTCCAAGCAGTAGAGAAGGTGTATATGTTGTTGAACATACAGTTAAATTTGCAGTGGCCACTTCACTATCAGTGCAATGTAATTGAAAGCAATGGTTCAAAATAAAATTAATAGGAACATCCTCAGTAGCATCCTACTTTGACAGCTAACATAAGCCATATATGGTTGTATAACCAGAGGAATGAGACAGAAGTAAGTAGAATCAAGGCTAGATCTGAAAAATATATAATCTAAACAGACAGAAAAAGACCGTCTTCTTTCATGGGGACAGACTTTGTAACAGGACCTGTTGTGATAGAACAAAGGGTAATGCTTTTAAACTCAAAGAGGGTAGATTTAGACTAGATAGAAGGAAGAAATTTTTTACCACATGGCTGGTGAAACACTGGCACAGGTTGCCCAGAGAGGTGGTAGATGCCCCATCCCTGGAAACGTTCAAGATTAAGTTGGACTGAACTCTGAGCAACCTGATCTACTTGAAGATGTCCCTGCTCATTGCAGGGGGGTTGGACTAGATGACCTTTAAAGGTCCCTTCCAACACAAACTATTCTATGATTCTATGATTCTGTGATCGTATCATTCCTTTGTTACAAGTCAGGATCTGAAATACTGTGAGATTAAATCGCTTGCCTACATTCACTTTAATTTATTTACTATGGCAAATCTTTATTAAGCATTTTGATCAGCCTTACCAAAATCAGTGTTCTCTCTCTTGCCTGAGCTAAAGCCACTAAATTCAAGAAAAACAGAGAAATGAGAAGAAAATGAGAAGACAAAAAAGAAATTGAAAATGAAGATAGAAAACCACATGGGAAGGAAAAGGGATCATTAGGCAAGAATTCAGGTAGAAAATATACATACTCTTTCATATGAGAATGGGATGTTGCCACTTCCAGCCAGTCACACACTTGCACAGAGCACAACCTCATCCTGCACACTCTGGTGATAACTGGCACATGCAGGATGCTGGTACCACTGCCAGAACTGCAGCTACTGCTTTTAGTGAGGAACCTTGCAAAACTGCTTACAAAATTGCATGGCAGGAGCACACAAACAATAGGAATTGAAAAAGAGTGAAAAGGGCATCATGATACTTTTTGTATCCCATCTAGCAGAAATTCTATATGGGGAAAAAACAGAATAGCAAACTGGGCAAATCTATCTAGCAAGCTGGTGCCTGTGTGAATTCAAAAGTCATCTCCAGTTGATTAGCTAGGCATTTTCTTTTTGCCAGATTGTGGGTAGCAAAAAACAATTCTATATTGCTGGCAGTATCTTCTGTAAACAAAAGGGTCTGATTACCTTTCTAAGAAACTTCAAATCTCTTGAAATCTTGTAACAAAGTTTTGTATTTTAAATCAGAAAATATAGACTCTAAGAGTCATAGTCTAGCTGATCGATATAATTCACAGTCTTTTTCCATTATCTGTTACATTTTCCATGTAGCCTTTTTCAGAAGGCTGAACAGCATTTTCATACCAGTTTTCATTGGTGACCCATGTAATTACCTTTAGTCTTTTATGTTACATGAAAATCCATCTTCTGAGATGTGTGATGACGACAAGGCAGCTTTGTTTCCCATCATTTTAAACAACTTTTACCAGAAAGAAATCACCAACAGGTATTCTTCAGATTACTGATTTACTCAGCCAAAAAAGAAATTAGAAACACTGTCTTTAAACTGCCTCTTTTCCCATAAAACAGCTTTATTATCAGCTCTGAAATGGATGTTTCTGCACTCGTAATAAAGTTTGATAAAATACAGTCTTATTGACCAGAACAAAGCTTTTGCTGTTTTTCCTGTTCATCATTCATAGTGATAGCTGCTGAGAGCATAAAGCTCTTTACATTTTTAAATGAAAGCTCTTTCTACAGATAACCTATCAACACTCCAGCTATCTGCATGACTTGTCCATATAGTCACATTATGTTAACGTTTTCAAGGTATTTGCATATTGACTTATTTTCTATGAAAGATGGGATCTTTAATCATTTGCTCTGAACAATCTCTTCTGCTCTTTGCACTGCGAAGAAGACCATTCCCAGAGACAGACACCAGCAGTGCATCGGGATCCTTGGAACAAGCATCCTGGAACAACTTTGCCTATCAATTTTCACTAGATACCAGGAGAGATGTTATATTTAGTTGCTTATCTGCTTTTGTCTGCAGTGCAGGACTTGCAAAGATGTCTTTCATTCTGAGGCTTAACACCTGATCTGAAGATGTTTGACGGTGTAGAGCTTCTTGCATAGAATAAATGTCTTATCTAAAAATAGCATTACATTTCTACATAGTTCTTCATTTTGTGTTGTTCTACTTTGCACATAAATTAAGGCACAAAGAAAAGCTAAAGGTCTGTCTTCAGAGGGAGGAAAACTGAAAGCTTAAAAAGAAAATCCTCTGATATTCCTACTCAGAATCACCCCAGTACGTCCAAATATTGCATTGAATAGAAGGTGGCAGAAGGTATCCTTCAAAGACTTAGGTGGAAAACAGAAAAAATGAAAGCTGAAATGTCATGCTGAATAACAGATACAACAGCATAGATTAAAGCTGCAGTATCTCATTGAATATTCACTTTCATTCTGTGGGTTTTAAATAAGGCCTTTAACCCAAGATTCCTCTGTGATTAAATCTCCTTTAGTATATATTCACTGAATCTCTTAAATTACTTCTCCCTAACATTTTAGAAAACTAACAGATTGCTAAAAAAAAATTCTTAGTCTTGTAAATTAAAGGAGAATGGTATTGAAACCAAGTACCACCATGGGCTGTATTGAATGCCGCTGTGGATTAGCAATGCCAAAGCACTGGACAACAGCCTGCTTGCCTGCATTATATGTATATATGGGGAAGTGTGTCATTTAAATGTCTGTCCACTGCAGTCCTTTTCAAGTTGCAAAAGCTTTGAGTTACCCATATCTGGAAATTATCCCTGATGACATATACGTATTTGAGCTGGATCCTCGCACATAAACAATACCTAATATTGTACTATGAAGTCATCATTTGCAAATTGTCTGTAGGTACCATTCCAGCTCTCCTAAAGCACGCTGTAATTAAAGACCCTTTTCCCTGCACACCTGCAATTTTCTCTATTTCCGTAGTGATGCTTATCTCCATTTTATTTACAGCTAGATTTATATCTTAAAGTTGTGCTCGTTTAACAGTGGAAGATGAGAACATGTGGCAAGGCCATAATGTACTGAAGCTGTAGGATGGACTTCTGACTGCCTTGTTGAAGTTCACTGGGAAATTTTCTGGGCCTTCATAGCAATGCAGAAACTTAGGGTTAAGGTGAAGTACCTTTCTTGAAGATGGAACACTGATGTCTTGCCACCTCTAAGAGCACTGTTAAGGAAATGAGGAATATTTCCTTTCCAATCTATTATTTTTTCCTTCCTTTGATAGAACTGGAGCTAAAGACAATGATGATAAGAATTTTTTCACTCCACACTGAGGATAGAGAGGACAGCATTAAAAACATTTAGCAGCTTCATTCCTATGATTTCAATGGTTTGCTGTATTGAGGGCAGCCAGACTTTGAGAGAGAGGGGAAAGGGAAAGGGAAAGGGAAAGGGAAAGGGAAAGGGAAAGGGAAAGGGAAAGGGAAAGGGAAAGGGAGAGAGGGAGAGGGAGAGGGAGAGGGAGAGGGAGAGGGAGAGGGAAGGAAAGGAGAAATTAAGGACATTTCTGTGCTTTTGAGGAACTCTAGAAACGACAATGACTTCCTCCAGACGCTGTTTATAAAGATGCTGTTTATAAAATTTGGGACAAAATAATACTGCAAAAATCTCACATACAGAACAATCTTGCAATTTCAGTATGTGTGGTTTTTCCAATTAAATGCCTTGGTGAATTATGAATTAATTGAAAAGATGAAACTAGCAACACATTCCTAAAAATTTCAGTTATATTGCAGACATCCCTAGCCTGGGAGAAAGAAGATCATTTAATGAATTGCCATTATCCTACCCACTTTCTCTTTCAATAACGCTGTTTGCGGTAATAGATAGGATTAAGGTAGGGTTTATTTTTTGATTCAACTTCCTTTTTATTTTTTTCCAAATTTGTGACAACTATGTCCCAGGCCCATTCATAATGAAAGCCATGAACATTTCCCTTTTCAGAAAGTTTATTTTTCATTGATTTATGGAAACAGAATGTACACCTCAAGGTATGTTTTTCATAATGAAATTACTAACATGATGTTGAGCAAAGCAGGCTTTTTTCTTTTTCTTTGAAAATCAGATCTAATTTCTTCCAGATGTTTGTTAGACTAATGGAGAAAAGAAAAAGTTCGGTAAAAGAAAATAAAACCAATTTGAATTTTATCTGTCATTGCTTTAAAACAATTTCAACAACTGCAATGTTCTTTATGAAGGTTGTAAATTCCATTTTAACATTTTCATAATCCCTTAAGCCACAGGCAAAGTGTATGCAAACCGTGACAAAATTATGCAGTGAAACAATCTGACAGGACTGCAAAGTTACCTTGGCCACTGTACTGCTACTTTTCTATAATTTCTATCCCCTTTTCCATCCCCCATCCTCTATCTCAACAGGTAAACTGCGTAGAATAAAAGAGAATGTATGCTACCAATTCTGGCTAAAATTTTCAGGAAGGATTTACAAAATAAAAGTTGATTTCCAAGGGGGGATGTAAAGGTTACCTTTAATAAGCCTAAAATGAACATGTAATTCAAATGCTATTTTGTAATATGATGGAAAATGTATTTGTATATAGAGTTCTACAGTAAAGCACAGAAAACAAATTTTGTAGAGACAGACTAATTTTGTAATAACCATGATATACTACGATAAATCAGTTGTTGATTCTCTAAGATAGTGTCAAAACTGTATCATTGATTTGAATGGTGTTAGTCATAACTGACAGGGGAGTGTATGAAAAGATAAGAATTATATCCAGCAATACTTAATGTTGCATTGAATTGCATCAGTGTCTATGAGCCTTTACTACTCTAGAGACTTATTTTATTGTATTATTTTAAAGTAAAATGCTTGAACAATTCCAGTAGGGTGTCCATATGGAGTGCTTTCACATTTTCTACAGGTTTCCAAATCTGGCCAAGACTTTACATCTACAATATCCATCAATCTATTTAATTAGGAAGCAAAGAAATCACATCTGTAGTATGCAATGATAAGCTTCTTTATAGACGAAAAGCTTTTAAGAATTGGAATACTGATGAGAGGAATGTCCTCACATTAAAGCTTAGGGGACCTCAGGCTAAGTGAAATACATAAAGTAGGTACTTATGGCAATTATGTTTAAAATAAACTTTTTATATAAATCAGCAGTGGTGTATCAGACCCTTCCCTTGGAAGAGCCTTTGTGATAACTACAATGATGTCTCTACAGTCTATTGAAAATCATAATGCCAAGAACTGCAGAGCTACAATTAACATATAATGATAGACAGAAGTTTTTATCCATCAATAATTTGATGAAGGGATATTACAGATATCCACATTTCACAGAACAAAGG
Source organism: Burhinus oedicnemus (assembly GCA_008921705.1). Lineage (NCBI taxonomy): Eukaryota > Metazoa > Chordata > Aves > Charadriiformes > Burhinidae > Burhinus > Burhinus oedicnemus. The sequence goes on from VFFE01006868.1 coordinate 10,662, forward strand.
TTTATTTACTAATTAGCATACTTATTGGTTGGACTTGTTTAACTGCAAGCAATTTTACTGAACGCTGCAAGAAAAGCAATAGGTAGAATTGTGAGTCATCAGCATGTGCTTGAGCAGAATGATTAGCTAATGTCTTGCAAAACAAAATGAAAATATATGTAGATATTACACATGAAAAGATGAGTTTATAGTCAAAACACTAGAAATTACTACTTCCAAGTTTTGGGGGTGGTTTGGATTTTCACTTCAGAGCCAGATGATAATTTGCTGCATTTTGTAATGCAAGTTACGCCATGCAGAGGAGCAGATATAAAGGCGAAAGCACGGCCTCCCTGGACATGTGTTAAAACTGCTTCCAATAAAGCCACCTCTCAAAAACTCATCTAAAACAGGGAGGTAAAGGTGGTTAGATGTGAACCAAGTATACTGCACACTTAATGATACCAGCCTTCCTTGATGGACCAGACAGGCTCCAGTTAGCTTTTCGATTCATCTGTGGATGAAACCTTTCATGAGATGAAACCGTTTTAGTGGAATAACAAGTGCTGGGTACTAGTCATGCTGGTGAGAAAAGGAGAACAGACAGAATCTATTCCAAGACTACCAAGGTTCCAGTTCATGCCCTGAGGCAAGAAACTGGATTTCACACTGGAATGCTAAAAATCAGGACTTCTGAGACACCCAATGCCCACCTGATGCACATGAATGTATTAATCTAGGAGTCACAATAGGGGAGCCATAGTTCCATAACCCAAGCAATGATATTTGAAAACTGTCCTTCCCTATTTGAATCTTCAACTTCAATTGAAAGTTCGACATTTTTTGTGATTCCTGTCATTTTGTGAAGTGCAATATCATTTCATGTGCAAAGGTGCTTAGAAACGCATCTAAAAGTAACCTGAGAGAGACTGTTCTCCTCTGTTGGCAGCGTTTTCAAATACTTGATGATATGGGTGTTCATGTTTAGTGGGGGAAAAAAAAAAAAAAGCTTAGTGAATTTTTTTTAAATCACACCCAATTTTTGATTAGGATAGTGACAGGAAGTAAGTTAACAAACAACAATAGAGTCTTTTAATGAACATATTCAGCCTTCTGCATAATTTCAGACTAATTAAAAAATACAGCAAACTAAAATGCTGAGTTTATTATGTGAGTTGATATTACAAGCTTCATATTTTCAGAAAAAAAAATGTAAATGTGCAGTGAAAGTGCAGTTCTTAATGTTATTTCGCTTTTGCAGAACTGGCCAAAAGCCAAATTTGAATGGATATGCTTTATATGTAAACCTTATCATGCAGTTCTAATTAAAATCTACTGAAGCTTTCAGCTTCATTTAAAAGAGTTAATCTTCTGAATACTCTCCATTTTCTTTTGGTTACATTATATTTAAGGAGAAACTATCATACTTTCTCAAATTAAATACGATGGAGTAAGTTTTAAAACATTGGGAAATAAACACCAAAATTTGGTTTCTTATAGACACAAATCTATTCATTTTTAACAGAGTTTTTTAGTGACAGAAGCTTTGCCTTCTGTAAATATTCAATATCAGAGTGTGGAAAAATAAAAAAAAAATCAAAAAACTCAATATTTAATTACTTTTTAATTAATGATAGAACATATGTATTCTTGCATATGAACATATCTCACTGGGATGGGTACTGAAGGTAACTAATTTGACCACATATATAAAGTACCTAAGTCTGTTTCTGTCTTTTGCTTCATTACTTTAAAATGCTATTAATTAAGTGTGCGCCACTGCTAAAGTGGTTAACTGTGGGTAACCTTTACAATAAACGCATTGATTTCCTCATTCTGTTAGGTGAACAATAGCTGGCAAGATAGCAGACATTTAGAAAGTTTTAGACCATTTTATTATATATATATTTTATATATAGATAACATACACATCTATTATTATATATGATTTATATTAAGGTAATGAACGTTAATAGTAATACAGTAACGGAATGAATAATAGAATGAAAAAACAAAATAATAATATGAAGGTTATAACAATGAAGGTAGATACAGATATAGATGATATAGATAAAGATAGATATAGATAATACAGACATAGATAAGGATAGTATGGAAACAGCTTTTTTCTGGGTGCCATATGGAAATAGTAAGTGAACTGACCAGACAACATAGACTGAACTACCATTGGCAGTGCTGATAATGCCGAGCTCTACCCCACCTTTGTCTCTGAAGGCCAGTCTGGCCCATGGTGTTGACTCACTGACAAATGGCACCCAGCTCAGAGTCCCAGCCACACAATGGGGGCAAGGTAACCCTCCCGAAGAGTTCATAGCTAAGATTACTCCCCTTTAGTAATCTAGCACATAGTTTATAGATATTATAGGATTTACCATATAAAAAGAAACCCCTCAAACTGCTTTCTTTCACCTTGTCCTGGTTCTGGCGGGGATAGGGTTAATTTTCCCAAGGATCTGGCATGGGAAACAGGTATCCCATACCATGTGATGCCACGCCCAGTCCATAGCAGCGGAGCTGGCCAGGGGAGGGGGCAGGAAGTTGCAGCTTAGGAGCTGGCTTGGGCTTCACGAGTCGGTTGGTGAGCGGTGGTACAGTAATCGTGTTTGTACGTTCCTCTATCAGTATTATTGTTGTTGTTTTCCTCATTCCTTTGCTGTTCTGTTAAACTGCCTTTATCTCAACCCACGAGTTTTGCCTTTTTCTTCCAATTCTTCCCCACAGCTGTGGGGGGCTGAGTGAGCGGCCACGTGGTTGGTTGTTGCCAGCTGAGGCCAAACCATGACACACCTGTAGTTGACTAGGACATCCTGATGCATCTTGACTTCAAGCCGTCAGGATGGGCTGGTGTCATGTATTCAAGCTGGAAACTCTCAGTTAGGCTATACCAATGCAAAAACCTGTATGTGACAACTGAAGCACTTACAAACTCTGAAGCACCACTGCATGCTATTGTGCATCTCCTTAGCAGCATTTTCACCAGGAATACAAAGCACAGGGTACAGAAGAAAGTTTAAGAAAGCAAACTTCCAGTTCTTCAAGGACTTAGTCAATAGAACTCCCTGGTAAAGTGCCCTCAGGGACAAGGGAGCAGAACAGAGCTGGCAGATATTTAAGGATGCTTTCCATAGAGGGTTTTCGATCCCCACGTGTAAGAAATCAGGAAAGGAAGGCAAGAGACTGGCATGGCTGAGTCAAGATCTGCTGGTCAAACTAAAAAGCAAGAAAGAGATGTAGAGGCAGTGGAAGAAGGGACAGGTATCCTGGGAAGAGTATAGGGACACTGCCCGGTTGTGTAGGGATGGGGTCAGGCAGGCCAAGGCGCAGCTGGAGCTGAACTTGGCAAGGGACGCAAAGAATAATAAGGGTTTCTACAGGTATGACAGCCAGAAAAGGAAGGTCAATGAAAGCGTGTACCTCCTGATGAGCAAGACGGGCAAACCGGTAACAACAGACGAAGAGAACTTTGCTTCAGTCTTCACTGGCAATCTCTCTTCCCACACCTCCCAAGTGGATGGACCACAAGTCAGGGGAGTAAAATCCCTCTCACTGTAAGAGAAGGTCAGGTTCGTGATCATCTGAGGAACCTGAACATACAGTTTGTGGGACCTGAGGGAATTGGCTAATGTAGTTGCCAAGCCACTCTCCATGATATCTGAGAAGTCATGGCAGTCAGGTGAAGTCCCTGGTGACTGGAAAAAGGGAAACATTGCACCCATTTTTAAAAAGGGTGGAAAGGAAGACCCTAGGAACTACTGACTTGTCAGCCGCACCTCTGTGCCTGGGAAGATCGTGGAAGAGCTCCTCCTAGAAGCTATGCTAGAGCGTGTGGAGGACAGGGAGGTGATTTGACACAGCCAGCATGGCTTCATCAAGGACAAGTCCTGCCTGACCAACCTCGTGGCCTTTGATGGTGGAGTGACTACATCAGTGGACAAGGGAAGAGCTATGGATGTTGTCTATCTGGATTTCTGTAAGGCCTTTGACACGGTCCCCCACAACATCCTTCTCTCTAAGTTGGAGAGATAGGGACTTGATGGGTGGACTGTTCGGTGGATGAGGAATTGATTGGATGGTCGCATCCAGAGGGTGGTGGTCAGTGGCTCAGTGTGCAGTTGGAAATCAGTGACAAGTGGTGCCCCTCAGGGGTCCATATTGGGACTAGTACTGTTTAATATCTTCATCAATGATATAGATAGTGGGATCAAGTGCACGCTCAGCAAGTTTGCAGACGACACCAAGGTGAATGGTGTGGTTGACATGCCTGAGGGACGAGATGCCATCCAGAGGGACCCGGATAAGCTTGAGAAGTGGGCTCGTGTGAACTTCATGAGGTTCAACAAGGCCAAGTGCAGGGTCCTGCAGCTGGGTCAGAGCAACCCCCAGTATCAGTACAGGCTGGGGGATGAAGGGATTGAGAGCAACCCTGCTGAGAAGGACTTGGGGGTATTGGTGGATGAAAAGCTGGACATGAGCCAGCAATGTGTGCAGCGCACAAAGCCAACTGTATCCTGAAGCGTGGCCTGCATGTCGAGGGAGGTGATTCTGCCCCTCTACTCTGCTCTTGTGAGACCCCACCTGCAGTACTGTGTCCAACTGTAGAGCCTTCAGCATAGGAAAGACCTGTTGGAGCGGGTTGAAAGGAAGGCCACAAAAATGATCAGAGGACTGGAGCACCTCTGCTATGAGGACAGGCTGAGAGAGTTGGGGTTGTTCAGCCTGGAGAAGAGAAGGCTCTAGGGAGACCTAATTGCAGCCTTTCAGTACTTAAAGGGGGCTCCTAAGAAAGATGGGGACAGGCTTTGTAGCAGGCTCTGTTTTGACAGGGCAAGGGGCAATGATTTTAAACTCAAAGAGGGTAGATTTAAGCTAGATAGAAGGAAGAAATTTTTTACCACATGTCTGGTGAAACACTGGCACAGGTTGTCCAGAGAGGTGGTAGATGCCCCATCTCTGGAAACATTCAAGATGAGGTTGGATGGGGCTCTGAGCAACCTGATCTACTTGAAGATGTCCCTGCTCACTGCAGCGGGGTTGGACTAGACGACCTTTAAAGGTCCCTTCCAATCCAAACTATTCCATGATTCGAAATACAAAATCTTCACTATATTGAATTTCTAGGGGATTGCAAAAGAAATTTAAGAGATAAAGGTCTAATCGACAAGTCATTTCATGTTCTGAAAGAGCTGTTCCACTGCCTGGGAAAATAAAGAGTTTGTAAGATGTCTAAGGAATGAGCTGAAGCAGTCATGGCATTGGTAGTGTCAAAAGAGATTATATCAACCTGAGTCTTAGTGGAACTCCTCCTTGAAGTTGATCTTGTTTAAATGGGTATTAATGATGCAATTAGGTTTTATTGGTGTTAAGCAGAAGTAGGCTGTGAAGTTTGCTGATGATATAAGACTGAGAGCGCTCGCTAATAAAACAAAATTTCAGGATACCATGCAGAAAGAACTGAATGAATCTTGGAGAATGGAGAAATAGGAAAGGAAATAAATGTGAGAACTGATAATAAGCACTTCTGCTACATGTTAAGAATTGGAAATGACTGAAGAGTCATGACTGTTAAAGTATTAGTATAGTATAACACTAAAATATGCAAATACGATCTTTGAATGCATCAGGAAGGTCTTTCCATCAGATATGAAGCAAATGTTTGACTCCTTCTCCTCCCTCTCTCTCCCACCACTTTACTCTAGCTTTCCATATTTAAAAATGATGGATCCAAGCTGAAACAAGTTCAAAAAGGGCTATATGAAAAGCCTATCACTCAAAGGGAGAAGAGAGGTTACATTTTTTTAGTATACCAAAACAAAGGCTGCAAGGGAATATGCCTAATGTCTATAAGTAAATCCTAATGTTAAATAAATACTAAAATGGTAAGAAGTCCTTTAAAAGATAATGTTGTCACAGAAATATATGTGTGTGTGTATATATATGTGTCAATTGATTATGCACACATGTAGGCTGGAAATCAGAAGAATGTGCCTTAAAGCAGAATGTTCCTAGACAGTTTTCATAAACAAGCAGTTGAAACAGAAACCTAATCAACTCTAAAATTTATAAAGGAGATTACAACTTTTGGCAGCTTGTCAAAGAGATTGCACCCAACGACCTGGGAAGTGCCTTCTTACCCCACTGTGTCTGTACAATATCTAAACTACAGCCTTAAACATTAGGGTTAAAGTTGCAATGATTAGCTCTATTTCTCTAGCATAAAGGCACTGTGCAATCAGAGTAAAGGTCAGCTTTCTCAGAGTAAGGAGTTCCTTGGAATCAACAGTCAACAGTATAATGAATTTCCCCGAGATCTACAACCTGAAACAATTCTCCTAAATTCTTAGCCATTGGGTATTACAGATAGGATTGTCTCATGTCTTCCAAAAAAAAAGGAGAGAGAGATTTCTCAGGGCTTTCAGTGTCTATGCAGCTATACAATATAGCCACTGCACTCCAGAAAGTCTTAGTCCTGCACCGTGAAGACAAAAGTCAGACCATGGCTCTGGGGGATAGTGTTTCACCTTAGCACAGACAACAGAAACAGAATTTCTGCCATGCTATTTATTTGCAACAGAAGCAGCTTTTATTTGCTCAATAACTTTGGATCAAACTGGCTCTGTTTACAACTAAACATGTTGCTTTTTTCCCCCTGGCTAATGATTTTTCATCTTTGCTTTAAAAATGAAACTCAAATGTTTATTTCTAGCTGGGCTGCTACTGATGGGACTCTATTTTAGCGAAAATCCTTCTTCATTTACATCTAGAGCACCAATGGAATTTTGTCTTTTAATATAAATAAGAAGGGTTATCTTTCAAAGATGTCTGTCCATTTTACTCCAGCTGAAGTCAATTGGGAGTGTGGGTGTTTGGAGGCTTTGGCAAATCAAGCCCTTAAACAGCAGTTCTGTTAATGACAGTGAGTCAAAAGGGAACCTACACCACACTCCCACATCTGCATCAGCTCCCCGCTTCTATCAGCAGCATGTAGAACACATTTATTTTTTGTCACTGAATTCAAATGTGACTGAATATTGAGCAGATCTGATGAATAAGAAGGTCCATTTTTACATAATACCTTTTCAGAACTGAATAAAGGTCAAAATCTGTTTGACTTACATTGCATGAAATTAATTCAAAGGACATCATTTAGGACAGAATTCAGCCCCAAGATGCTGTAAGACTACAATTACAGATGGCTTTTCAGAAACAAAAGAACACGTTACCAACGTCCTTCATATACTTCCTATAAAACTGTTCCTAACTGAACCCAAATGTAATTAATGATAGATACCAAATAGTTACTGCAGAGGAATCACAAAATCATAATGCTGTCATAACAGTGCAAAAATAAATTAACTAACTTGAAATGAGGTTGAAATCTACACATACAGCTGGGTACCTTTCATGGACTACTCCCAATTCCAGAGAGCTTCATGAATACAGTCAATGAGGCATTGTATAGAAATCATACTGAAGAGACACGATGGTCAACAAACATCTAGCATAAACCTCAGGATTTCCTCATTTGAACTGATTGGTTTCAGTCTAAAAACCTGCTGATTACTGACATGTAAAGTACTGGTATGCTCCTCATTTCCTGAGAACTATCTCTGCTCCCAGCATACACACACCAACACTCACATTGCGGTGGCTTGAATCCAGGCTGTGAATGATGTATAACAGAAGGAGCAATCAAATTCCTCTAAAACCATTAAAGTCACATTTTCATTGTTAGTTTGCAGCACAATACCCCTGTGACCAATAATTCTGACTGCCATGAACACATAACAGTAATACAGTGAGATTGGTTCAAAATTCATTTATACTGGGCTACTTCAATTAGTCAGGGCAAAGCCAGAGCTAACAGATGTTCCATACTGTAATGCAGTATTACAGAACAAGAGTATGACAGAGCTACATTGATTTTATCTTCACTACCTTTTCCATGTAGCACCAGACTACATGTAGTATATAAGACCAAATGCAATTATGAGTCTTTAGATTTAGCAGCTGGACATGGCAGAAAGATTAGTAAGTTCTCTTGCCCTTAGGAGACTACCATGTTGAAGAAAATCTATTATTATAGAGTTTTGGATGGTTTCCCAGATACACTGCAAAAATTGAGAAACACTTAAGAATTTTTCAACCAAAAGAGGACAGGTGTCAGAGGAAAAAGAAGACCTATTATGGCACTTATACAGTATTTTACAGCATTACATCATCACAGCAGTGGCTTAACCCAAAAACATGGTGTTATTCAATGTCTGCCTCTGTATATAAATTCATTGATTCCAAGACCAGGAGCAACTTCTGTGAACAGAGAGTCTGACTTCCTCTTGAATACAAGCCATAGGATGCCCTGGATGCAGTCTGACCTGTTCAATAACACCATCTGTAGAGAGCCCAGTCTTAACCTCTGCAAAGTTTTCCTGCTTGGAAAACATCTGTAGCTTTCTTCTGATCTGACTTTGTCTTGTTTTAGCATCTTGCCTCCAGACCTTGCCAATTTTTTTTTTTGGTCTTAGTTTCAAATTTTTTTCTTTCAATGTAAGTGCCTTTAGATTACGAAAAAGTCACCTTTTAATGTTGATAAACAGTTAATTGCTTGACAAATTTACCAGATTAAATGAGATTAAGCTACTAGAGTTACACACTGTATGGGTTTATTTCCTAATAGGATAATCCCAAGGATTATCATGTAGCCTTTCTAAACTATTCATCTGTCTGTAACACCAGATCAGAGCATGGTACTTTAAAGCAGTAATATTCAAAGGTGACATAACTTCCTATTTCTATACAAAACCTCCAAGCAATAACATCGCAGTTCATGCTCACCTGAGCTTTATAATCAAGGCTTCATGGAATAGAAAAGTTTTATTCCTTTATTGGAAATAACATCCTTTCATGCTAGGTCTATGGCTTTATGCTTGGCTGTATGTAAATTCAGCTGTTTGTACCTACCTTGCCAGACAGTCTTGATCACCTTGCATCAAAGACTTCCCTTTTTATTATTCACTACACTCACAACATTTTTCATCTGCAACTTTATTAGTATCATTGTGTATTTTCTTCCAAGCATTGAAAAAGAATATTAAATATAATAGAGTCAAGTACCAATCCCTGTGGAGCTCATAGACAAACATCGGAAGAATGATGATTCTTCATTTACAGTAATATTTTAAGACCTTTCAGTTGCCCAGGTTTTAATCAATTCAGTATGTGCCATGTTGATTTTATTTCTTAATCAACATGTCATGTGCTACCAAATGAAATGCCTTACAGAAGACTAAGTGCGTTCCTTCAATTTTATTACCTTTATAAACAAAACAGGATTGCTGTATCATCTGTTTCATTATTTTACCTGAGATCATTATCAGACTGACAAATCTATAATTACACTTTTTTTGTTGTTTATATTGGTACAGAATTGGATCTCCTGTTTACTTCTGGGACTGCCAAAATGCTTTCAGTATTGAAACTCAGTGTTGAAAATCAAGCCTAACAATTCAAGTATATCATCAGCCAAGTCTGTTAAAAGTGTTGGATGCAAATCACCTGAACTTGCTTATTTTGAAATGTTTGCTTTTATTAGTCCTTATTTAACATATACCTACATTTTTTGATCTGAAAGATTTTTATCCTTATACCATACTAGATTCAACGCTACAAACAACTTTAGCGTAGTGCAACCTCTTTGCTTTCATGGGATACAGACCACAGTCCCATATGTGGTCCTGAAGGACAAATACCCTTTCTCACAGCCATCAGTATGCTCTGATATGCCAGTATCATCTGTCTCTTTCCTAAAGCAGCAACTGTAGTATTTTATTTAATAAACATTCTGCCTGTTATGTTATCATTGAAAAGTTTCTGTTTCCATCTGGCTTTAGACCAGTACTAAATCAGAAATCTCTTGTCATAAACAACATCAAAATATCTTTCTTATTGTATTGACATTTCCCAGCCGCTTTTTGTCCTTCAGCTTCTCCCGTTATTCCTCTGTATCTCATAGTTTTCTTTGTAATATATGGTGTGAACTGACCAAACCTATCTTTTTAAAATACACCTTTGAAAGACAGTGATGAGTGAGGTATGCTTCCTGTTCAGTTTAGTGTGATCTAAAACATCAGAAAATAACATACTGACTGAGACAGAAGTTGGTTGTTCCCACTAAAATAACTGTATAATCTCTGATCTATACCTACATTAACTGTGGGTACTACTTAATTATAACCTGTCAATATGCAAAACATTCATTTTTCTTTAAAATATCAGGAAGTGAGTATGTTAATACAACACTTAAAATAATTTTCACTTTTAAATGTTAACATTTGAAATGAAAAGTTTCTATTTTGCCTACCAAAAAATTATTTTTATATGGAAATTTAAAAAACCACTTAAAAAGTCAAAATATGATCAAAACCTTTCAATTACACTGAAAAAATATTTTCATAATCTGAAAGTAATATTCAGAAAGTTGTGGTTGTTTATTTCACCTAAAATAAACATGTATACATTCACAAAACAGTATCACGCATATATTCATTAAGTAAAATTAGTTTTAAATCCAAACCTTGGAAAGGACTTGAAGACTTTGATTCCCATGGGTCTTTGCTCAAAATAGCTGGAAAGGTAGGATCTGCCAACAGAAAACTTACTACAGCATCAAAACCATCATTTGCAATTTTAAACCTTTATTAACAATTCATCTGCATTACTGCAGTAATTTTCTTCATACTCTCTTTCTTTATGAAGAGTACAGTTCTTTGTACAGTACTTTATCAGTTCTGTTTGTCAAAGGCCCTGAGGCATCTAGAATTTTCTTCAAACAGAGCTTTAACACTTCGTGATCACTTAGAGATTGTAAAATAATACGACCTGTTCAATATCAATATTTATTTTGTGTGGTTTGCAGTCTTTTTGTCTCCTGCTCTCTGAATACCCACTGTGAACCGCACACAGAACTGGATATTGTTTACCCTGTAAGCTGGCTATAAGCCAGATCTGCATCCATTTTCTGTAAGTACAAATTTTGCTCCATGTCCCAATACACCGAGATCACAGGGCTCAGTGGTGGGTGTGGGCTTGGGGAGAAGGCAGAACAGTGGCCTGTTGTTGCACTATGTGTCTTATCCATCAGGAAAGGCAACTTTATTTTTGCTATTGCTCAAGCATGCTACAACTCTCTCTTCAGCTCTGCATTACTATTCAATGTATTTGACTTTTAATAGGAAATAATGTTTATTTTTCAAGCCACCTAGGAACAGATGTGTCAGGGCACAGTTGAATGAAAAAAGAAATATCACAGGGTTCCATCTAACTGACTAAACAGGCCATGTATGTGAAATAACAGCCATAGGTCTGTATTTTGCTCAAGGGAACCTAACACAGTAGTGGAGATACACAAGGTCATGGCCAAAACATTGTGAAATTGGTGTAAAGTTGGAGAATGGGGTTTTTTGTTTGTTTGTTTAATGCAGTTCTGTGTGTTTTCTTCATGGGATGTGTAATGCAGTCAAATGTGCAGTAGGGCAGCTGAGGTTTGAGCCTGTGGCCCATCCTACCACCCCTGGTATAGGACTGTAGCTCCATGCACGTGGAGCTTCACGCAGCTGCAGACAGCACCACTGAAATGCTACAGAACTCTCCCACCCCATTATCCCAAGCAATTGGTGTAAGACCAGATCGCTACTTTTGGCACGGCTGTGGGTAAGGTCTCTGCCACATCCACCACCAGAGTCTTCCCAGTAACCTCCTGGTAATAAACAGCTCCGGGAGTAGCTGCCACCCCAAGCAGCATCGTTCCTACTCCTCCGAGCTGCATCAGTGCAACCACGCTCACCCACCGACTCCAGGAAAGTGGAAAATGATTTACCTCTATTTCAGCAGAACTGTAGAAAACTCCCCTCCCCTTCCCTGCCAGCATTCCCAGGCTCTCACAACTCCATTAGTCCTCCAGAGAAGAAACAACAGGAGGGATTAGTGCAAGCTCTGCTTTTCCCTTTCCAGTCTTGCTCATGAAGCGAAAAGGACAGCGCTGTGGACTGGGACGTAATGCAGCTGCCTATGGGAGAAAGGCAGTCGCGTAATACCTAGCTTTCCTTTTTCCCTTCATTGGCCAACTATGCCTCTGTTACAGAACATGAACAAATAATCCCTGCAAGTACATAAGTAATCTTTACTGATGAATCAGTAACAGTAAATGCAGCTCGAGCAATGCAGACATTATCAATTATCATTATCAATATGATGAATGTAACCGCACAAGACAGCAGTAGAGAAGTGAACGCAAGGTTTCTGCGAAAGCTCAATAGAAAACAAAGGTTCCTCAAATTTTAAGCAAACCTCCATTAGATAGTTATATTTTATAACAGCATTTAAAAAGAAACTAAAGGCATATTTCAAATTTTCAGCTTGTAATCCCCTAGTTGTGATGAAGGTAGAGAGAATTATGTTTTAAATCTGATATACCAATGTGTTACAAAATACTTTTCAGAGTCTTTTATTAAAAATGTGTATGATTAATATATATGCATTACGTTACACCTGCATACATGCATATATATTGATTTATGTGATGTCATAGATAAAAGTTTAATCTAAAGAAATAAACAGAAGAAAATCTTAAAAGTGCAGAAAGCACAAAATTATCTCTTTATCTCCAATTAGAAGGTGAGTTGATACTGGTGGATATCTTTGAAACTATTACGCTTAGCAAGTTGGGTTTTGTGTTTGTTTTCTTTACATGGTGACTGGAGATAAAAACACTAAATCACGTGGAGTTTGGTTGCAATCTACTACTGTTAAATTTTTATAAGTTTTTTTATTCGTTGTAACTCATTCATAGCTCTTTAAAACTTGTATCTTTCAAACATATATTATTTTTGCTTTTGCTTTGTTTTATTTTCTCTCCCGAGGTATTTTCATTATGTAATTCTAAACACAAATAGCTTGTTAACGTTTAAGTGAGAAAAAACCTGACTCTTCCCTTATCATTATTTTTGCCATTTTGAAAAAACTAGAAACCAAAAGACTAACACAATGACACTGCTTTTGGAGACAAAAATGAGTTGGGTTAAAATTCCAAATTACCTGGAAATATCCTCAGTGAATAACAGTCTACCTCTCTTCTCTGAAGTAATTGGTTTTGACTGGGTAGGGTTATTTGTACTTGAAAATTTCATAACAGGCAGCCTCTTTTAAGAACATTACTTACAGTTGTATACCAAAGGAAAATCTGCAGCAACAGCAATACATTCAAAGTGATTTTTCTGAGAGTCACTATTTTAAGGATATAAAATCTGGGTTATTTGCACATGAATTGTTCTGTGACTCATGCAATCCTTCCTTTAAGGATTTCTGATATCTTTATTCATTGAGTATACATTTTCATGTAGTAGTCAACATAAGTTGGAAACTGACCATAATAACAATAATATGTTAGAAACTTCCAACATAAGTTGGAAATATGACCATATTTACATGTCACTCATGTACCTCACTACCAATACTGTTAATGACTAGTGCTCTGCCTCTCCTTCATTAACTGCTCTCCTGGGATATCTGATAGACAAGTTCAATGGGAGAGCAGATGATCACAAGTTTTTCTTAATTCTCCGCCAAATATCCACCAAGTGCTCTGTTGGCTAATCACATTATTTTGAAATGGAAAGGTAGAAATCTGAGGTTTTATTACTGAAAATGATTTGAAGGAAGTTTTCAGAGAAGTGAGAGGAACAAATATCCCTCTGCCCACCTCAGAACAGAAAGCTGAAATAATGAACCTCAAAGAGCATAATGGAAGTAAGCAATAATTTCTCCTTATGTGTCCTTTCATTCTTTCCTCTGTCCCCAACACCCTTCTTTTTATAAATCCACAAGCACACCCAACAATTCACCCAGCCACCTCGCTCACCATCTGACCCCATCACTCTAGAATTTCACCCTTGCAATTCAGCTTTTCACTCTTTTATCTCACATTTTATTCTGCCTCATCTATTAAGAATTTTACCCTGCTAATGCACCTGTTTCAGAATGGAAAAAACCCCTTCTTGTCTATCCCATCGCAAATCACAGTCACCCTGCTAAAAATCTGAATTTCTCCTGGCTAAGAGAGAGCGAATTAGAACAAAAGCACCTTCTCTTTACAGCCCTGTTTCTCTCCGTATCCTTAAAATTATGTGTCCGTCCTACTCAACATTAAAACCGTAACTCTGTTTTGTCTGGGAGCATGGGCAGGTGCAATTGTCATGGAGTTTTACTACCATGGTGTATTTTTCATTACCCTTTCACCTTTGAGGACAGGTTTTTTTTACACTTCAAAAACAGATTAGGAGATATGGGTCATAGACTAATAGGCACAGCAAAAGGAGTGAAAGGAAGAATGAAGTTAAGAGTCTAGTATATACCAAAAGCAAGAGATTTCACAGTCCCATTAATTTAACTTTTAAAACTGTGGTGGGAAGGTCATATGAGACAGACAACTCCCTTCATAAAATCATTTTCAAAGGACAAGACAGCATATGACTGAACTCCGTGAGCAGAGCTCCATGTAGTATTAAATCATGCTTCAGACCAGACCTCTAAGAGTTGGGGATGGTTGCCCCCAGCCCTAGAGTGACTTCTGGCACTTTTGCTGGACTCCTAAGCTCCAGGCGCATGGTGTGGGAGTGCCTACAGGAGCCTCACAGCAGCTGGCTGGCGTAACCCCAGGGAAGATGCTGGCCACCTTCAGCCCCTCCTGCCTGTTGGGACTATGTTCAGGGACCCTCCTGGATGCTACTCCAGCTGGACTGAGCCCTTTTCTCACCTCTCTTCCAGATGAGTTCCTCAAGACTCTTCCAGGGCAAGGAGAGTGACTTCAGTGTCTTTGGAGAAGTATCAATGTAGTCTAAATTAATTAATCATTACCCAAAGGATTTGGGCACCTGTTGGGGGGGGAAGGACTGTTTAAGGTTAGTTTCTTGAATATTTCAGTGTTTACATACAAATATCCAGTGAAAGAGGTTCATTTTTTCAGAGCATAGTATTAAACCTGAAGCAGGTCCAACAAGTGTGTTGATAAGCACCAGCTCCAGCCAGGTTACCCTATACTTAGAGTTTTCTTTTGAGATCATTGTAACTAGACAAAGGAATTAAAATCCAGGCATGACACAGGCTTAAGTAGCTGACTTGTTGGACAAAAGGGAGCTAACACATCTATCCCCTCCGCCGCTTATGGTTGTCATGTTATTTAAATTGGATAATCATGCTGTGCAAATGCTGCCAAATCAGGCTTCTCACCTGGCAAACGTCGAGGGAGTGGACTTCTGCAGGTAATGTGGATCTTGTCAATGGGAGACAGTGCTGCCAAGGGAGTCCAGTGCTGCCAAAACTAAGTACTTTGAGCATGGCCAGAAGCCCAACTCAGGCATCAGGGTACTTTACGTAAAATATCTGGGCAGATTTTATGTCCATTCTCTATAGGCAGCAGCTTGCGTGAAGCATTTGAGAATCACAATTTTCAAGTCTGGTATTTTGAATTATGAATTGCTTAGGTTTGGACATCTAATACCTCCCTGTCTCTAATTCACCTCAAACAAGCTGTCAGTGCTTTACAGTTCCAGTCTCCACAAAGCATTGCTGTTGCCAACAGCCTTTCCACTTCATGATTCTATTAAATCCCTGCAAAGGTTTGAGGTCCAGCATATTAATTTGATATGAAAAATCATCTTTATTTGTCTGAGAGTGGGAGGTTACACCACAAACAACCAGTCGTGAAGATGAAAAAGGAAGCAAAGCATCTGCTTAAAAACAAGAATTTTGTGGAGTTGCAATGCTGTGTCTTGCCAAACTTCATTCCTAACACCAGAGGGAGCTGTGCGGAGGTATACGTTATGAAAACGCATGGACTGAGAAGCCTGGACTTTGCTAGCCAAACTGGCCTTAGCAGCTAATACTGCTGTCTATGTGGATTCAAAACAAAAGAAAAAAAAAATATTACAAATATTGCCATAAGGTGAGCATCCGTTGTCTCTTTTTTTAAGGAGTGAAAAAATAGCTCTGCAGCATGCGCTCAAGTTTTCTTCTTTTCTATGCTCTCACTGAGAATTTAATCAAATTCAACATAACTTTTTAATGTAGCATCCTTTTTTTAAAATTAAAGTTTTCATATGTCTATTCCTTGGGTAGCACTGGTAGTCTGTAAATTATATCTGTTTCATATCCTTACATTTTGCCCAATCTAAATTACCACTTTTATAGGGAGCCATAAGTTTTTCCTTTTACTTCTTCAGCTATTCACAATTTTACTCTGTGGACATCTTTATATGTTTAATATCATTATCTTGCTTATCAACAAACCTTTGAGCTCTTCTGCAGTAAATGGGGTTTGAGTTTTGTTTTTTGCTTGGTTGGTTGGGTTTTTTATGTTTTTTATGTTTTCCCCATAGCTTTAAAGGCATACAGCAATATAAAAAACTTCCTAATTAGTATTGCAGACAAATGCCTTGAATTACAAATTTCTTAAAATAAAAGAAAACCCACTTGTCCTTAGTACAGCATTGTCTAACGTTTCACTTTAATTCTTAAAGAAAAACAAAAGATCCACTGATGTATCAAGCTTGCTCATACGCAGTCTGTAATTAATTCTGTGTTTCTCACCAGCATAAATGCTGCCACTGGGTATCTCTGCCAGCCGATGACAACACTCAACCCTTCACAGGCACCTAAGAACTGACTGCAAAAAACGTTGAGCCTCCCACTGTATGCAGAGAATGTTCAACACGCAATATTTGAGCCAGTAGTTGGGCACCAACCTTCAAATTCAATAGAACTTTAACATCAGGCAATATGTTGTGGCTTTTTATTCAAAACTCTCTTTTTAATGTTTTAATTTTTCCTATTGGCCTGAGCGCTTTGTCATTGATCACTGCAGTGGCCTGCTGGATAGAAGACTTGTCATTTTTGGCTTCGCTTGTGATTACTATGCTGCAATAACTTTCCTAATGGGTTTACCTTTTGTTTTCTTGTCCAACATTTACCTATACTGCCCTTCATTTACTGCCCAGGAATCCAATTAATTTTAAAAAGTCCAGTTTTATCTTCATTCATTTGTTGCTTATCATTTCTGTGCAATAAATTCAGGTCTGTATGAAATACCACGTCCTTGATTTTAAACAAGTTAAGCATGCAGTTATAATTACTGATATGCACGCTGGGTTTCTGAATGTGAAAATGATCATCATCCATTTGCATGTGCAATTATCCATTCTGCATATACCATCTGCAGGTGAAGGTTTCACAGGCCACAATGGTAATTTCACATGCTAATTAGACGTGTAACTACACTTGCATGTTTCACATGTGATTACTCACCTAAGATATCTAAAAGTGAAGACCTAAAATAACTATTTATAATAAAGGTGACAATCAAATCCATCAATCTGAGGAAATTCTAATAATGATATAACATTTTGAAATCTCATGGCACATTATTGTTGCATTTAGCAGTTAAGCTATAGCTGCTGCTGTACAAGTGAATAATGCAAAACTTTGTAGCAAATCTGTGGATTAGCCCATTTGTAGAAAGGGCAGCTGATAAATGGCAATCTTTGATGCAAAGTTTGACTTCGTAAAGCAATTGTGCTTATGCCATGTGAAAGATGCAAGATGATAGCATGGGTTCAGTTTTAGGGGAGGGAGCTTTAACCTGTTGTTGAGCTGTCAAAGAACTAAAGTTGTGTTTAATCCACTGCAGAGGATGTTGATGGACTTGGACTAGGCTAAACATGAGGCTGTTAGGTCACTGACTCTCCACTGTTCAAGACATCTGTACGACAAGTTTAAGTCTCACACAAAGATCAGTGACACGGATCTAAAATCCAGAAGTGAAGTGATGTAATGGTTTTCATCCTCAGTCAGAAGACTTACTTGAATTTCTATTCAGAAGAGAATGTCTTCATCAGTACCTGCAAAAGCAGCAAGTGTGAAGAGAAAGGATTAACAGAGATGCCTTTGTGGTTTGCTGAAGGAATGGGAGTTTCTCCCAGGTGAACTTAGTTTCTTTCATTAAAATCCAGGGCTAATTTGATTAAGATGTGGAATTTGGGATATGTTTGTTTCCATTCATTTGAAACAACCTGATCAAATTGTTATCCCATTTGTGTGAGAACTCCTGCTTTACAGATAAGGCTCTTGTAAAGTATTTTATATTAAGCATTTGTATTTCAGTCAAATTTTATTGTGCATTTCAACATCCTCTTTTCCATAATAATAGTCATGGACTTTCCAGAACTTTGTGACTCTTCTTTTGTTAGAGGACAGTATGGTGTATGTTTTTGCTGACACTAAATTTATCCTTGTTAGAGCGTTTTAATTTTTCTGTGGCAAAAAGACGTCCCTCAGGCTCATTTTTGGAATATTGAGAAGCATATTGTGAAGATGGTCATTTTCATTCAGCATCACTGTCATTATATGACTATAAGGATTTCTTATGTTTTATGTAAGATGCAAAGGAATACTTTTTGCATACCTTATCCTCTAAACAATTGTATCTGCTTCCAGTGACATTGCATTAAAAGCTTAGAAACACATAACTTTATGAAAGTTCAGTAGTGCAAGGGAAAGTGTCAGGGCATCAGAAATTCACCCTCTATACTGTTCAGTTATTAAAATAGTCCCTGGCAGAGTGTTGGCTCAGACCAACTATAATAGTCCAAAGTAGCCCTTAGACATAACTTGGAGTAAGCAGAGTCCAGGGACCCCTTGTTTTGTTTCGGTAGTGTGGGTGCTGACCACCCACAGATATCCTCTCAGCTGCCCAGCAAGCCTCACTAGCACAGACATAGCCTAAGCAGCTGCGACTCCTGAAAACTGAATTATGCTCTTGAGTTATTGAGTTGTAGTGCTTCTATAGCAGTACTAGTCCAAGGGTATGAGAGACACGAGGGTTATACGGAGAGGCAGTATCTTCTATCAGACCAATTCATGCAGTGGTGGAAAAAAAAGGATACATTTGGAGTTCAGAATGCCTTTAAATAGGCATTTTTGAAAATGTATTGACTGACCAGTAACAAAAGGGAAAAAAAACCCAATAAAAACAATAACAATGCATAAGAAGAAATACAGAAATAAAAATAATAAAACCAACATGAGTTCATCTATTGATGGTCTGTCCTTGTCTATTCTGCTGTCTTACACTGTACTCATCTTTGTGATATATGACAATCTGGTTTTAGTTTGTCAAGAAATATGAGTACAAAATAGAGGCATGGAACTAGATCAGTCTGGGTCACTAAGTCCAGTCATCATTTTGTCAGGTAATCCCTTTCTTAAATGTATCCCTTTTAAAACTGATTATGCTTCTTGCTTCCCCTTTTTCTATCATAAAAGGTGTTTCAGAAACTTGCTGCTCTGAAGCTTAGAAACTTGCTCCTAAATTCTACCACAAATTGATTGATTGATCGACCATTTTTGACACTTTTGTGCTAGCATAGTCTAAAATGCTTTTATCTTCCCCAAGTTGGTAGCTGACCTTCTTATGTACTTGTAGAGAGCAATCATATTTGGTAGTATTTTGCTCACCTAAATAATCAAGTTTTATAATTTTCCATCTTGCAAGAAATAAATTAATTTCCCTGATTATCTCACACCCAGTGCTGTGATACTGTAGTTTACAATAATCTTTGTTAAACATGGGGACCAGAATTATGTATGCTGTGTCTGAGGAAGTCCTGCTGCTGTGTCTGTTGGTGTCTTACCTGTCTCTCCTGGAAATACCTGACCTGCTGCATCTTGCAACTTCAGTTGTCTTTTTTTTTTTTTCTCATGACCACATCACATCAGTGACTCATAGTCATCTTGTGATTACTAATACACTCAGTGTATTATACATCTGTCATGTGTTGTTTTTTCATTCTCTGAGTCTTTTCCCAGGAGGAGAAGCGTGCCCAGAGATGTGTCAGGCTTTAGTGGCATTTTCCTTTTTTGTTTCGCCCTTTGTCCTATGGTATGTGTTGCTGTATATTTTTGTAATTGCCATCTTAATTTTTCCATTTGGATGAAAAGGTGATGACATTGGTGATTGTTGGTAGTTCCTGAGGAGTTAAATCCAAAGTCTCAGACCAACCACTATGCTTGGTCCTTCAAATAGAAAAATTTTGTCCCTAGTGCAAAGCTTTGAAGAAGTGCACTTGTTGATCAGGGTCTCATCCTAATATTTTGTCATGACTGTTTCGGTACTTTGGCACCAAAAGAAGAATTTGGCACCAAATTCTTGAAAACATAGACAGATCTAGCATCAAATAAATAACATATAACCCACAACAGCTATGAGCTGCTCACAGAAGCCTTTATTAGTACAGAAAATAATCTTCAGTATTTTGTACCACCTGTGATTAGCACTGAAGACTTCATATGTTGTGCCCCAGTACACCTATACTGTCTTGATACGGTCATGAGAAGAGGAATGCATAAATAACTACAGTTAAATCATTCTGAAACAAAGGTCTGCAGTCTCTTTGGTGAGAGCTGATATGGTCACTCATGCTTAAACAGGTAGCTCATTGATTTCAGCATGAGTGAAGGTTACAGAAAGAGGACCCCGTTGTCCACAAAAAAGGAGGGCAGTTTCTGTGCTAACAGACAGAAGAGCCAAATACTCTGAGCTCCTGGAACTTTAAATGAGAAGAGAAAAAAGGTCAGTTTGACCTTTTTTAATTGAAACTCGTCTTTTCAAGGAATATAATGGAAAATCAGATTTTCAGATGACTATCATTTCTGGGAAAAAAGAGGAACTTTGATATTGGTAATGGGGGCGTCTAAGCACAGAGTTCTCAACATATTTTTGACCGATGATTTTTAAGTTGTTTCTTCCCAGAAAAAAGAAATTCACTCAGAAATTCAAAACAAGCTAAAAATATGCAAAATAGTAAAAAAATACAATGATATGCAAACATGAGAAGAGATTATTTTAAAAATAATGAGTAAGAAAAAAAACCTATGTAAAATACCTTGATGGGTTTATTTTAAATATTCAGTGAATTATGCAGCCTGTTTTCTTGTTTTGTTAATGAAGCATCAGGACCTAAAATATATTTAGTGTTTCATGAATATGCAATGAAATGTTAAATATTTGCAATGAGGTTCAGCAGTGTGAACTTTTCCTGAAAACCTATCAACCTGAACATTTAAAAATACTTTGAATCCACCGCGAAGTCAAACATAGGTGCTGATCAGCTGCTTTCTCTGCCTTAAGGCAAGATTTCTGGTGGCTTTTGTTCTTTCAGTCAGGCAATGCAGAAAAGCAGCCACTACGCTGAGTTTATGACCTCAGTCAAATAACTTGTTGACCAAATAGCACATAAAGGCATTCAAAGATTCCCCAAATAGGATGATAGGTTGGTAGAACTGAACTGATTATTACTATAAAAGACAATTTCTTGTTTTGCAGCTGTCACCCAAAACAGGGCCTTTAGTGTGCTCAGTGAGTTTGAAAACATTTTTCAGCTCTGTTAAACACCAATTTATTTATAAAAGATCAGTCATAAGTAGAATTAGACTAACTGTAAAACACTGTAAAATGGAAACAGTTTTGCCAGACAGAAAAAAAGGAGAGGAAAAAAAAAAAAAAAGAGAAATCAACCTGCTTCATCTTCCTCTACTTGGAACTATGGTCAACCCAAAAAATGGACATAGGAGCTGCTTTTTGCCCCAGTGGTCTGGGTCAGCTCAATGCAGCACTGGGTCCCTCCCACACTTGCTTTCAAGAATGGTCAGAGAATGATCTGTCCTCACCCTCTCTTGTTAATCAAATCCTTTTGACAGTAAGTATTTTTAAGTCATGGCAACTATATTTCAAACTGCTGCTGATAGCAGTGTTTTAATTAGGACTCTGAGTCATATCGGGGCTCTGTGCGGCCCCGCTCCTGGGAGGACGCAGGCATAGCTGCACAGGGTGCTCTGAAGTGTACAGACTACCTCATTATTCCACACTCCTGTCAATTGCTGTTCACACCGAAATCATAGGCTGCAAATTGCACGAGCTAAAAGGCTAATATTTCCCCTACTTAGTTATGCTGCTGGAAGGGAGGCACAGCTTTTTAAGGAGAGTTGGAGTGGGGAACAGTAATCCTATTATCTGTCCCACCCAAATTCTTCTGGGCAAGTACATCAGGGCTGGAGGTGTGATGCTACACAAGACAGTGTGATTACTTAGATGACTTGGTTACCGGTGGAAAGCTGCTGGAAAAAGCTGTGCAAATGGCTTCAGACCGTGCACTCCAGCTCCAAGTCCTGTGTCCACCATTAGACAAGCTGTTGTATGCCCCGTTTTTCTTGTTGGTGATGGCAAGTGTTTCATCTGACTCAGGAAGATCTCAGGGTTTTTTCTCTAGTGGCCAAATCAAAAAGAGCAAATTGTATAAGTTTTGGCAAATTCCTAATTTTTTTTTTTTCCACTTTCATATTTTAAGGTCAGCTGTCCTACTTTGAGGTAAAACAAAATCAATTTTCTGTTCAGTAATTTTACTTTTCAGCTAAGCATCTTTTAACTAACTGAACACTCTGAAATTAAAAGACTGTAGTCTGCTCCCAGAGTGGTAAGACCTGATTGTTTATAATTAATGCCAAGGGATGGTATGCAGAGCGGTTCTTGCTTATACTTAATTCTATAACAACCAAGGCCAGACAACTTTGTTACTTGCCCTGTTGGAAGGTCAGAAGCGAAAAAGCGTAGAGGAGTTGCACCCGCAGGGAGGAGCAGACAGGACAGGTGACCCAAACTGGACCAACAGGGTATTCCATCCCATCTGCCTCATGCTCAGTACAAAAGCTGAGGGATCAAAGGGCCAGATTGGCCACGGAAACAAACAACATCAGCAAAAATGAAGATATTAAGAGTAAACAAAAAAGATGGAGGCAGTATGTCTAAGCCCTAGTCTGTGAAAACATACACTTGTAATTGTCAATTCCTTCATTCAAAATAAAAAAGGACTTGCAACTTTAAAAAAAAAAAAAAAACAGCCTGAAGCCACAGTTACCCACTCTGTCACAAACCTAATGTCGCAAACCAAGCACATATTGAAAGTATGGAGACTGCAGCCTGAGACGAATATCAAGCATATCCAAGGGATTAATGCAAAACCTGCTGAGTGTCACAGCTGACGCCTGAACCTGATCTTTGGTAGCCCACTGAGGTTTGTACTGCTAAGTTAGACCAGTTTTTATAGCAAATACATGGGGAAATGTGACTAGCATTCAGCAAAGATCATTACTAAAATTCAGCATACGGTATCACCATTAATTATTTGAAACACCAGAAGTTTAACTTTTTTTATTCTTAAGTGTGCTGTGGTAGCTCTAGAGCTCTCAGTCAGGTATTAGGGTACCCGTACACAAGCAACCGCGCAACCTATAATCAAAGGATGTATTTTGACGTGTAGAGAAGATATACACAACAAGCTGACTGGATAACAGTAAGAAAATGATGGTGGCATCATAAGATGTGATTGCAGCTTTTCACAAATTGTATTATGTCTTATCAGACAAGCATAATTTTCTAATTATACATTCCAACAAGAGGAAGTCAGGCAAAAATGCCAGGAGGCCTGCATGGATGAACAAGGAGATCCTGGACAACCTCAAACACAAAAAAGGAAGCCTACAGAGGGTGGAAGCAAAGACAGGTAGCCTGGGAGGAGTACAGAGAAATTTTCCAGACAGCCAGGTTAGGAAAGCTAAAGCCCAGATAGAGTTAAATCTGGTCATGGGCATCAAGGGCAACAAGAAAGCCTTCTACAGGTATGTCAGTGACAAAAGGAACACTAGGGAAGATGTAGGCCCACTCAGAAAGGAAACAGGAGATCTGGTCACCTGGGACATGGAGAAGGCTGGGGTACTCAACGACTTTTTTGCCTCAGTCTTCACTGGTAAGGGCTCTAACCACACTGCCCAAGTTGAAGAAGGCAAAGGCAGGGACTGGGAGAATGAGGAACCGCCCACTGTAGGAAAAGACCAGGTCCGAGAGCAGCTGAGGAACCTGAAGCTGCACAAGTCCATGGGACCTGATGAGATTCATCTGTGGGTCTTGAGGAACTGGCGGATGTAGTTGCCAAGCAACTATACATCATATTTGAGAAGGCATGACGGTACAATTTTCAAAAAGGGTAAAAAAGATGACTCAGGGAACTACAGGCCAGACAGTCTCACCTCTGTCCCCGGCAAGATCATGGAGCAGATCCTCCTGGAAACTCTGCTAAGGCACATGAAAAATAAGGAGGTAATTGGTGGCAGCCAACATGACTTCACTAAGGGCAAGTTGTGCCTGACAAACTTGGTGGCCTTCTACAACGAGGTTACAGCCTTGGTGGATAAAGGAAGAGCAACAGATGTCATCTACCTGGACTTGTGCAAGGCATTTGACATTGTCCCACATGATATCCTTGTCTGTAAATTGGAGAGACATGGATTTGATGGATGGACCACTCGGTGGATAAGGAACTGGCTGGCTGGTCGCACTCAAAGAGTTGCCGTCAGTGGCTCGATGTCCAAGTGGTGTGCAGTGACAAGTGGTGTTCTTCAGGGGTCAGTACTGGGACCGGTACTATTTGACATCTTTGTTGGTGACATGGATTGTGGAACTGAGTGCATCCTCAGCAAGTTTGCCGATGACACCAAGCTGTGTGGAGTAGTTGACATGATGGAGGGAAGGGATGCCATCCAGAGGGACCTGGACAGGCTTGAAGGGTGGGCCTGTGCCAGCCTCATGAAGTTCAGCAAGGCCAAGTGCAAAGTCCTGCATGTAGGTTGCGGCAATGCCACACACAAATACAGGCTGGGCGGAGAGTGGATTGAGAGCAGCCCTGAAGAGAGGGACTTGGGGGTGTTGGTAGATGGGAAGCTAAACAGGAGCCAGCAATATGCACTTGCAGCCCAGAAAGCCAACCACATCCTGGGCTGCATCAAAATAAGTGTGGCCAGCAGGTCGAGGGAGGTGATTCTGCTCCCCTACTCTGCTCTCGTGAGACCCCACCTGGACTACTGTGTCCAGCTCTGGGGCCTCCAACATAAGGAGGACATGGACCTGCTGGAGTGGGTCCAGAGAAGGGCCACAAAGATGATCAGAGGATTAGAACACCTCTGCTATGAGGACAGGCAGAGAGAGTTGGGGTTGTTCAGCCTGGAGAAGAGAAGGTTCCGGGGAGACCTTATAGCAGCCTTCCAGTATCTGAAAGGGGCCTACAAGAAAGCTGGAGAGGGACTTTTTGCAAGGGCATGTAATGATAGGGCGAGGGGTAATGGCTTCAAAGTGGAAGAGGGTAGATTTAGATTAGATATTGGGAAGAAATTTTTCACTCTGAGGGTGTTGAGGCACTGGAACAGGTTGCCCAGGGAAGCTGTGGAGGCTCCATCCCTGGAAGTGTTCAAGGCCAGGTTGGATGGGGCTTTGAGCAATCTGGTGTAGTAGGAGGTGTCCTTGTCCATGGCAAGGCGCTTGGAACTAGGTGATCTTTAAGGTCCCTTCCAACCTAAAGCTTTATAAGATTCTATGATTCTAATAGCAAAAAATGTATCATCTCTTCCAAATCCCATTAAAAGAAGATAGATGAAAAATAGTCAGTTGGTTTCTCTTGCATTCAAGGAGAATTTCAGGTTGTTCCCGTTTTTGTTATTGAAAGTTAGGTTTCTTGACAAATACAAAATCCTGGCAGAAGTCGATATTAAAGGTATTCGAGTGAAACCTTTAGTGCTTTCTCTCTCTGAACAGCCAGGGCAAATGATCCTCTTTGCATTTCTTGAAACCATTTTAATTGAATTTAGAGCCAACTCAGGTCTCCCAAATTCAGACTCTGAAGATCCAGTGGAGGAGAAAATACCGAACAGCACTTGTAGACTGAATGAATTATCACGAAAGAGCCTGATCCCATAAAATGTTCGGTGACTTTGATTCCTGCTTAAATCACAGTAAGCTGTGATTGTTCAGTGTAATTGGCCTCAGGTGTTTGAGGCACAAGATTGCCCTTTAGTATGAAATATTTCTATCCTTGTTAGCACTAGTGCAATGCTAGAAAGCTGTGTAATTCCATAACAGCTTGATTTTATGTACAACAGGAAGAACAGAATGATAAATCTTAGAAATTTATAGATTCGGGAATTGTGGAAATGGCTTTTCAAAAGAGTACATTTCAGATTGGTAACAATTTTAGGAAGTATCTATTTTCAGTATTCTTTCTTTAGGCCAGCCTACCAGCATAAATTGCCATGTCACTAGATTCATCCAGTTTATACGCTAGTCACCTAGCGGACTGTAGGAAAGCTTGTGTTTTCGGTCCCCAAAGCTGTGAGCAAGCAGGAAATATTAGACCTCTGTTTTCAAAAGCATGCTACAAAATATTCTTCAAATTCTGAAATGCGTTATGTAACTTTAAAATATTCTCACATATGAGCCCATAAATATTATAAATATTTCATTTAGAATTGGAAGTGTGAAAATACCATGATTTCCTCTGGTTAAGTAATGTTTATTTGCAAGTCTGAGGGTCAGTGATTTATAGTCAGAGTATCAAAGGATTTGCTTGAAAAATGGTATGTGATTATATGCAGAATTCTCTGAATAATAGGAATAAATACAGTAACTTAACAAAATCACAGAAACACTCTCTTCTGCTTTTCAGATATGTCATAAATCTTGCTGTAGTACAGAAGCTCATTAATAAGAAATTAAAAAAAACAAACAAACAACCACCTCTGAGCATAGCCACTCCACCTTGAATATCTAAGTTCAGATGTGATCAACAGCAAAATGAATTATCTTTCTTTAGGAAGAATGATCTACTCAAATAAGGAAGAGAAGAGCAGGGTGGTATGACGATGGCATGCTTGTAAGATGCTGTTTGTACTGATCACACCTGAGATTTAATTGCTTCCATTTAAAGATATGAGGAATCTCACTGTCACTGAGGATGAAAAACATAGTAATCACTAGCTGATGGCAGACCCTCAGCAGATGTCTGCTGTCATAGCGCTGCAGCACTCATTGGGGCATGTATTCAACTGGAAAAATCTTCCCCTTGTTGTTCTATTTCACTGTTTCTGATCATGTTCTCCCTGAAACCATGTTTTGGGGTAAAGCAGGTACCAAAAGCAATACAGCTGGGCTAGAATGTGTTCTGCCTGAGGTTAACAGACCTGAGTTTTGCTCACACAGTCATGCAAGTCCAGTCTCTGAGGCAGCTTGGGTTTTTTGATCAGTTCCCCAATGCACCGGGCTCCACCTTGCCATACTGGCAGAGCTTCCCGTTACAGCTGAGATGCAATGGCTAGGACTGGAGATATGGGACAATAGTTTTGGAAACTAGTTCTATGCCAGACTCAGATGTGGCTTCAGACTCCTTGAACAGTATGATGAATCGCTGCTGTTTTTCCTGGGTTCCTGATGTATCCTGGTGCCATTTGTCAACTTTCCTTTTGTCCTTCGACAATGGACTTTGTATTTTTCTACTGTAACGTAAGTTAGCACTTCCACAGGACGCCATCTACACAAAAATGATTTCTCCTTATAGTGTTGTATATCATAGTAGTTAATTATATTGTAGCATTCAGGGACTATTAGGAAAGACATATGTCCCTCTCATGTCTAATTCAATGCTTTGCTTTCCAAGAGGTGCCAAAAGCCTGCTTTGCATAGGGAAATTATAAGAACTATGACCTGCAGAAAAAAAATGCGTACAGAAAAGAAATGAAGAAATTTAGGGGAAAACAGAAAACCAAGTGAAACATGAAAAGGAAATTGTACATTAGGTTTTCCACACAATCTAAGCAGGGAAAATATACATAATGGGTTATTGTGGGTCATTAAAAGCATCTCATAAGAATGGCATGTATCAAACAAAGCAAGAAAAATGCATACAAACATGCCTAAAAATAAAACTGCTAGTTTGAGCGAATCACCGAGGAAGAAAAATTCAGAATAATGGGCAAACACAGCATTTGGATCTGCAGATGATATAGTGTATTTTATCAAGCATAAAGGATACATCTGAAAGAATGTAAGCTTTCTGTCCCATCAGGAAAAATTATCTGAGCAAGAGCAGGATAGAACTGTGTGCCACACTTGTAACTATATAACTTTGTCAGTCAGCAAAACCAGAGCAATAAAAATGACTGGTTCCCAGCAGGTGGCAGTGAAGTTAATGTACTCTAATTCACCT
The DNA here is from genome assembly GCA_008921705.1 of Burhinus oedicnemus. Lineage (NCBI taxonomy): Eukaryota > Metazoa > Chordata > Aves > Charadriiformes > Burhinidae > Burhinus > Burhinus oedicnemus. Next base: position 38,846 of record VFFE01006868.1, read on the forward strand.
CAGCATCTTTCTGTAATATTCATAAAGACTGGTAGATTTTCATACTGGAGGGCTTCCTCCTTTTCTTTCTAGAAGGTCCTTATCCAAGATCTCAAGAAAATAAGAGCCAACAGAAAAATTTCAAGTATCACAAGATGTTGCCACCTGACACTGTCTGGATAAAAAGAAGGAGCCTTTCTCATAAATGCTGGGGAAGGAAATTGTGCAACATTATAGGAACTTAGCTGTCTCATCTTTGCTTCAGAAGTCATACTTCATGTTTTGCTGCCTAAAACTGCTGAGAACTTGAGGGTTTTTCCCCTAGTTAGACTGTTTAATCTACTTTTCTTGAAAAGCTTTGCAATTCAGAGTAATATCCACCTTTTATATTTTCAAAATCATAGGCAAAGTATTTTTAACATGACTGCTGACAAAGCCTCTTTAATATGGTTAATGTGAGATATATGGTGCAGTCCTGTGAAAGCACAGGGTGATAGATGGATGCTGTACAGGCTTACCAGCCATCCTGATTTGTATGCAACGATTCTGTCCTCATTCTGAAACTCCTGCATTATGCCAGGGATTATGATTGTTCTGAGACTCCTGATCCCTAGGAGAGGCATGCAGAAAAATATCTAAAAGTGCTACAGTGAGGCAAAGTTGTAAAGGAACAGCTGGAGGGATCAGACATCAACAACAAGACAGAGAAAAGACAATCCCATAGGCCATAGACAGATAATTGAATGACATCCTCTGTCCCTAGCATTCCTGATATTCTTTCATTCTTTCTTCCTTGTCTATTACTATGTCACTGCAAATAATAACCCTCTCTTTAATAATACAGAAGAGATGTGTACTTGACTGTTATTATGTTTTCTAAATCACTCTACTTTCAACATTTGTCTACTGCATCCTTGAAATTATAAAGGATACTGAAAAATCCTGTTAGCTGACATGATCTGTTGTACAGAAACCTTGGGTTTTTCCTTTGTATTTGTTTAAATTTTAAGGTATTTGTTTTAAAAAGTGATCTGTATGGCGGTCCCATAAATGAAATTGTTTAAATTTTAAAAGCAATTTACAAATTACTGTTCTGTACTGTGTGTATTAATTCATTAATAGTGGATTTCCATGTGATGCTTCCTTATTGCTTTTTTTAATGGAAGAAATTTAGCTAGTTGCTTTTCTAATTGTGACTTGATTACATTCCAGTTTTTACAATAGACTTTCCTAAACTGAAATTAAACACAATTATCTCTTTTTAGTGTCAGATTGCCTGAAAATGTGTATCTAACTGGTACAGCAGGACTGCTGCTTGTGCATTCACACAAGAAGCTGAAAGCAACCCAGCAGAGAAATTATGAATTTGGGAGACTATGTTTATTAGAATGGAATGCTGGGGAAAGTAACCAGGCATACTGGCAAAGAGTAATATTTCAGTCACTAAATGAGTCAATGAAAAACATCTTTTTTCAAGGTACTTCACTGGGTAAAAAAAAAATTTTTTTAAAAGCACACGAATTAGTTTAATTGACAGAAGAGTCTCGAATTCAGCTGTTTGGAAAAAATAACTAAGGCTAGCTTCAAAGAGAATGCAGATAGTTGCAGAGACGTACGTATATTCTAACCAAAATTCTCAGCTAAAAAAACATTAAAGTTGCAAATTAGGGTTTCTCAAAAGCCAGCAAATGACAGAAATAAGGTTTCCTGTGGAAACGTGTGTATATATTATTCAAAGGTTTTTCCTGAAGGACCCTGTCTCATGAGCCTCTGCTTCATAGGATCAAGCAGGGATTCAGATATGCAGCACGGTGCACTCTTACTGTTTAAAAGAAAAGATTAGGCAGTCGCTGCAGAAGGTTGTTCTCTTCTGTATGGGTCACCATGCAGAGAGGGAGAGAAACATGCAGTTGGCAGTGTGGCAGCAATTTGTTACACGGCAAAGGAATATCTAGCAGTGTGACCAAACAACTGCTCAGCATCTGAAGGAGAGTGGTTTTGAGCTATTCTCAACTCATCTTCTTCTTAGCTTATCCATATTCCTCTCTGCTGTTTCTTCTGTCTCTTCCTTTCTTGCTCCTTTTCTAATCTCCTCCTTTCCCTTTTTATTAATCTCTCCTATTCTTTCCCACCTTCCCCATGTCCATTTAGTTAAACCTCTTTTCTACATTTTTTTTTCCTCATTGCTCTGAGCCAATCCTAACATGGGAACTCAGTTACAGAGACTGGAGCTACAGTGCTGCTGCAAAAAACAGGAGCAACAACAGACAACGGGAATATTCTCCTAAACATCTAGCTCCCCAGGATGGACCATGCCTGGACATTTTGGGTAGCAAGGACAGGGCCACAGCTCAGGAGGCAACTAAGGAGCAGATTGAAGCAAGAGCATCTTCAGAGGACAGAAAAAATGAGTTCTACCAAGTCACACAAAATTAAGTTCATAATATTTCAAAAGCTTATAGCTTATTCAAATTTGGATAATTTTTCATAAAAATCAGCAAAAAACCCCATATTCTTATTACCTTAGAAATCACCCTGCCAAATGTAAAGTCCTTTCTCCATTGCACAGAGACCTAATGAGCTACCTTTAAGAAGATTTTTAAAATGTGCAAAATAGTATTAGTCATGTCTTCTGAAAATTTCCAAACTATTTCAGCTGAAACTACCCTAAACAAACATACAAACCAGCCCACCAATAACATGAACACAAACATTTAAAGTTTGGTGATATTTTCAGCAAGTAGGAGGAGTCCTAGCCCAGAAATTACTGGGAAACTTTAATCGTTAGCAGGTGTATAACCCTGTTAATAATGTTGAAGGGGTAAACGATCCATTACTAACATTGACAAATGCAAAAATTACAAGAACGGTATCTATAGTATCTGCTTGTCCTGCAGGACAATGCCTGACCTACACCTTTACAAGCACAAAATAGCATCTTTTGTTAGCTAAGCTGTTTTTGAATATTGATTGAAAAAGACCTTTCTGCTGTTGTTGGTAAATTGTCAATTACACTCTGATGATACCCAAGCTCTAGCACAAAAATTTGTAGTAGGGTTTTTTATGGTCAAAATGGGAAAAAAACCATACAAATGATAAAATACCAATGTATCTTTAAATTGCATACAGAATTTGCAGACAGCACTCATTTTTTGATAAGTATCAAAAGGATGATAATTATTTTTTTTTCCTGCAGATTTGCCTCATAACAAGAAAGATATGAATATTACTCAACACAAGAAAAATATGCTTTGGTTCATCCAAACCACTGGAATGCCCCAGCAGAGACTGGTAACACATATGTTACGGGTTTGATTGGCTGTGGTCTCATAGCTCTGATCAATAAACTAATTGAGCTGTGTCAAATTGGTCTTCTGGGCTTTTACTCCTATTAGAAACAATTCATACTCAAATTTGGAATAAACATGTAGAGGAATCAGGCAGAGTGATGTCTCCTCTGTGAATAGCCTAGAAATAATATAGCGCTTCTCTCTCATATTCCCTCATAGCTCATTCTGGAAGGATAAAGGCAATTTTCTTTCGCAGTTTCCACTACCCTGATGTTGCTTAAACTCTTACCTGGTTGTGGAGCAACTCTCTTTTTATCCTGCAACAGTCTTACGCATGCTGTCCTACTCTACTAGTATTCCTCACCTGTTTTCCTGTGCTGAATCTTTCATTGCTTTCCTGAGGTTTTTCTCTTCAGTGCCACATTTTTCACTTTCATTTATGAGGCCTTGCAAAACCTCAGTCCTGCGTTGCTTTCACTGTACGTTATTGTAGCTATACTGTGCTTGTGAAATTCAAATGTGAGGCTCAACAGTCCTTGCATTTTGATAAAAAGGACTAGGGGAGATAATCATGTACATGACTTTTTTATTATTTCTATTTTATTTTCTTTTTCTGGTGGTTTTCAATGACATTGAGATATCTCTGAACTGCATTTAGAAGATTTTACAGGAGTCTCTGTTCCGGGACTAATGGGACCTTTTCCTTTCAGCTTCACTGTTGATTTAACAGTGTCTCCAGAGCTTTATTTCAGAACAAATTCCAACAGGCACGCGCAGATTGTCAACTGCCAGTAACATTAAAAGTAAATGCAACAACTTTAAATGTGGATTTCAGGGAAGGAATTCCTATATACAAGGTGGTACTTTCAGTTAGTTCAGCATCTGTCTAGGTCCTTTTTCATCCCACGTACAGGTCCTGCTCACATTATCACTTCTTATAACCATGCAGAGTAAGTTTCTCTGGAGATATGCAGTCCTGTACGTACTACTGAGGAGCTCCCTTGAGAGCTCTGTTAAGACACAAGTGTCAGGATCTGGGTTTGTACTTCTCTTTCCTCTGGTCTTCACTCATTAGTTCCTTGTTTGGGGAGTCTTCTGCTGGTTTGCATCAGATGTATACAGAGATTTTCATTCTAAAGAACCTTGTGCAGTAGCACAAAAAAGAGATATGGGCAGATCCTCCTTAAGTAATCAAAATAACATCAAGATGAAGCTAAAGTTTAAGAAGTGCTCCATTAGCATCGATTCTATTGACAGCAAGAGGTTTTGTTCTTATCCTCAGCTAAGGCTTTAAAACATGTTAATTTTAATAATTATGCAGCAACACTAAACTTTTTATGCTGTCATAATGAAAAGAGATATATGTTGTACTGCTGCAAGTTGTGCAAACTTTTGAGTATAAGATCATTAACAATTCAGTTATTAGAGATACAGGTTTTAAGAAAAACAATTGTATTTGTTTGCAAAAGTTCCTAGGATTTGTTGGTTGAAAAATATATGAAATGCTGTGACCTACCTGGTAGCAAGGAGAGTTCTTCAAATTGTGAGTATTTTTGGAGATAGTACAGCATCCTTCACACTTCGCACACTTAGGTTATGAACTTACTAGAAGTTCCTTTTAAGGTCCTTTTAATGACCACTTTTTTTTTTCCTCTCAGCTGCACTTTTCAGGTGAGATAAATATGCCATTTAGCAAATGCATCGTGGCATTTACTATCCTGCCCATGCTTAGTGATTCCTTCACTAAAGGGTTAACTGGGGCTTTTGCCAATCAGTACTACTACATTTCCTATCAACAAATAATAACTAATCTGCTTTTAGAAGTGATTTAAACCTGCACTAACTGAAACTCTGACTAGCTAGAAAGACTGTGATGGGAAGGCCCCTGAGTTATGCTCTGACAGAAGCACATTTACCATGAACTGAGGACATGGAAAAAATCAATCAGCTGCCATTACTTCTTGAGAAACATCCCATAATTCTTGCAAAGAACAGATGAGTTGTCCTGTAATTGACCCAATTGATGGGAAAGGGTTCATAGGACACTTAACACAAAAAACATTGGAATTGACCATTGAGGCATGTAAGCAGAAGCAATGAGAACATGGAAAGAATTTATGTAGGAAATGTTTAAACCTGTGGTAAACTAAACCAGGTGGGTGCCACTCACCCAGTTTACCCTGCACAGGAGACAGTCTCGTGGAATGGCTGTCTGAGCTACACCTTTTAGTTTGTAAGCATTTTAGTAAGCATTTGCCAACACTTATCAGACTTTTCTCTTTGAGCATCTGGCAGCAGCTGATTAAAATGACTGAAGACCAGCATCTTAAAGTCAAAGTAGCATGTAATTGCCAAATAGGACATAAGATTCAGGAGTATATTAACAGTACAAAGAGACCCAATGCATCTTTTTCTATGTGAGCTCAGAGGGCCTATCTATTGCTCTACTATGGGCCAGCCTGTTTCTTTCCCTGGGCTGGGAGAACTAGGGTGCGTGCTGGAGATAGCAGCCAGGTAGGATTCAGTTGTGAATGTTCTGTTATATATTAAACACTGAAATCAACTGATAACTAATACATCGAAGAATTTTTGAGTAGTAAAACGGATATAGAATAATTCTTGGGGGGGAAATACTTTTGTAAGAATTGAATGACAACATGGCAAAAACATTTAGATTCTTAAATATTTTGTACCCAAAATATCATGTTATATTTTCCTAAAGAACGCGGTTTTTCAACACCAATATAGGTGGTAATTTCTCCCATAGATTAAGGATTAGGACCAGTCTCCATTCTTGTGCTCAATAACACTGTAATCAAAGCCAGTGTAATGCCCAACATATTACTCAAGCCATACTTCAATCCTTTCTACATGCGTTCTTTATTAATGCATCAAAACTTTTCCCCTACAAACTGTTAAAAGGCCAGTAATGAATAAACCACCCAAACAGGCCATGCAGCAGACCTTTATGCTAACAATAATAATCAATACCTGAATTTCCCTCAGGAAGAAACTCAGTCTATAAAGTTATTTGCTGTGGGAAGGATTTGGGCAACAGGCATTCTTGTTGCTTCAAACCGACGGCAGGGAGTCTGAAGCATACTGTTAACACCCTTTTGAGTAGAAGTGACTACAGTTTCAATCTATTGAAATTCCTGCTGCGTTGCTTTGTATTTAATCACAATCTTTATTGGCATTTATTCATTGTAACTGTACTTTATTCATTTATTCACTTAAATGTTTATACAAAATTGAATATATAAAACCGTGGCAACATCTTTTATGAGCAACAAATAAAAATTAAGCCTGCTTGCATTGCATGTGCATATCTATTCAACAGATGCCCTGTTATTGTTTGATGGATGTCTGTGCCAGAAAAAAGAGCTAGAAGCATATTCTGTTTAGTTTAGAAATAATTGGTCCTTAAAAGATTTCCAGTTTTCTATTCATCAGATGCATACACATATGTATATGCATACACCCCTTTTATACTAAATGTGTCATTTGTATTTGCCACTGTCAGAATTCTGATTAAAAGGAAGCGTGACGGGTCAGAGTCTCCGTTGCTAAAAGTCAGTCTATTTTCACTGCTGCCAGTCATAGCAACAGAGTAGTGCCAGTACAGGCTGACTGAGAGTATGGCCAGTGTTTCCCATAATTCTGTCAAAAAAAGAGTAAGTTATTAACTTTGACTTACTTTTTTTTTTCCTTGTAATTTTTTCCATGTCAGTCGAGGATATAGGTTTCCATTTTCTGCCAGGGAATAGAAACAGAAAAGTTTTCAAGTTCACACTCTTCATTATTCTGTTGTACTAAATTCTGCAGTAAAGTTCCCGGGATTGGTGTCAGTGAGATGGGAATAAGCCACCAAATTCTACTTGAAAGGCCAGTCTAGTTTCCTCTGTGTGTGTTCTCAAAGAATCAAAAGTCACAGATATATGAACCCATTTTGAAAATATGTATACATAAGCAGTCAGAATTACATTTGTTCTCAAGTGAGAGGGACTCGGCCCACTACTAGCTTCACTAAACATTCCGAAAAGGCATGGCTGGTTGCACCAACAGCAGGATGCTTTTTGTTCTGCCAGCCAATGTTTTAAGCTGGCCACTGGAGAGAGTGAGAGCATGTTATATCTCCAGTAATGAAACTCATTAATTGCTTTTCTGCATGCAACTCCAGAAGCTTTTCTCTTACTTTTGTCCTCTGGAAGGATGTGTCTGGGAATTGTTTCTAGCACAATGCCTCTTTTTATATGCAGCACTCTGGCCCCTCATCAGAACAGAGATGGTACAGGTACAGCGTTTATCTCAGGTTTTAAATGCTTAGTTTAAAAGAGAATTTCTGGGGAAAAAAAATCATTCAAGAATCAAGAACAGAGATTTTGGTCAAACAGCTGCTTCTTCAGGCACTTAATTTTGAAATTGCTTAATGGGAGTCACTTAAAGACCCTCCTTTTTATCAGCAAAACCCCTATGGCACTTAATTACTTGATTCTTGGCCACAATGAACAGTTCTGTGTCTGTTTTGTGCCTAAAACGCAGTTGGACACACAAGTACCCTTACTCTTCCTTAGCTGTGGGGTTCTGATCTAGGGCATATGTCCTAACCACATGGAATATACCCACAGGAGGACATATCCCTGACCACTCAAGAGTCAAGACATTCACTTTGCACTGACCTTGAGCCAGGGACAGTATGCATGGATTAGTAGACCATAAATTTGAGCATTGGCTTGGAATAAATATTTAAGGTACATATATAAATAAGAATGACATTATCACCAGAGTCTAAGATTAGTATGTCGCGTCATATCCTACAGCTTGATAGCAAAGATGGAAAAGCAAATGGGGGACTAAAACTTCCACCTGCTCTATCAGTGGTTTAGCCCTTTACAAAAAGGTTGTGACTTCAATACCTAAACCCAGGAAAGAATTAATGAGTGCACAAAGGTGTGTCTATCCAGCTTGAATTTAGGCATCTCAGTCTCACAAAGAAGGGGGCTTTAAGCCAAGTTCTTCACTTCAGCAACTCCTCCTAATTGCCTTAGAAGTTCTGTACACTGGGTTTTGTGAATCCTGTTCTGAGGTATCTTCCCAGTCATTAAAGTGTTTCTCTAATTATTGTGTGGAAAATGTACTTGCCTAACTTGTGGCTGGGGATGCTGCTAAGTAGAACTGAAGAGGTAGTTTGGCTCACTGCTGCACTGAGCCAAAATTCCCAGTGTGAGTCCAGGCCTCTGAGGTTATCATTAAGTGGGAAAAATATCCTCTTTAAAGTAGTATTTCATGCAGTAATTTCAGACTGATGGAACTAATTCTGAGAATTATAAACTACTCAAAGTAATGGTGATAAGGACTTAAGTGGCAACTAGAAGCAAGATACAGACTTGTATTTTAGGGCCACTAGGGACCACTAAGCTCATCTAGTCTGACCTGCTGCCTAGTGCAGGCCAAACAATTTCATCTAATAGTTCCTGCAATGAACAGAAATGTTCTTCCCTACAGTGCAAACTAGCATTACTCAGTCCCTTGTCTTGTAGCTAAGCAAGAACGTAGCCTTTAAGAGGACATCCAGTTTTGATTTAAATACCTTAAGTTTGAATAAATCCTTTTCCAAATATAAAGAAAAAATGAAGAAAATACAGAGAAAACCAAGCCTCCACATTGCTTCTTGTTGGAAGGTAAAGAAACAGCAAGGACAGCAAAACTGTGGGTTGCACAAGAAACTGTATGAGTCCTGTGTCAGCCAAAGATGTATTTTTTTATTTTCTTTATTCTTCTATATATCACTGAAGTTTTTAAGTAGGTTAATTCCGGAGGCTGAAAGAGTTTTCCTAATGATTCCAACCAATATAGCTTTGAACATATTTCAAAATGACTGCAACGAATACAAATCTTTCATTGTCTTAGACATGTTTTGGAGCTAACTTGATGTCTAAAACATGCTCTAAAATATTGACCCACACAATGGGCTGTAAGAAAAACCCTTCATGATTAATTTTACACTTACCAATCACTAAGTATTAAAGCTAAGTGGCATCTTGAAACTCAATTTATATCCTATAAAACATAAGGGAGAAAACCTTAACCTTGGTACGTGGTACCTAACTTTGCAAAAAAGAAGCTTCATTCTGCTGCCACTTATACTGAAAAAATTAAGTAAAGAAAAGAAAATGCCAAGATAATTAAAGACTGATCATAAAATGGATCAACATCATATTGCAAATACATATATATGTAATACATATAGTAGCTGAATCAACTAATAATGGAGTGCATTTTATATTAGCACTTCAGTGTCTCTCAGATGATACAGTGGATAGGCCTTTGTCACAAAGAGAGTCCTGAGACCATTTCAGAGGAGAATTTGTTCTATTGAACCGATGTGATGTAAGGGTACATGTCCAAAGGATCAAAAATAACTGTCAGAGAAAATTGCGGAGGTCATTTAACGCCTTCCTGGAATTCATTCCAACGAGCTGAGAACAAATGGAGTACCAAATGCTTGAAGATAGTCTAACAAAATCTAAGTACATTCAAGAAACTGTTGACCTCTTTTTTACCAAAGCTTAAGGCTCAATTCTCAACTACCATATTGCACCCCTCTGCAACCTCCCTCATCAATGGTCTGTGGTAGGACAGAGGGGAAACTTCTGTAGAGTGACTCCTCTATCACCCTAGTTTCAATCAGCATGAATAATCCAATATAGAAAGAAAAACAATTGCTATTAGGCACAGGGCCGTCTATCCCTGATCACATCCTCCGTGGAGTGGTTTAGGAACTAAATTACAAGTGTTTGAGTCTCAATTTCTGGTCTCTGTGATCAGAAAAAATGCCACCCTCCCCCATCACCGTCCTTGGCTGCTGGTATATCGTAATTGGTAATGGTAGCTCAAAAGCTGTCATGGAGTATATTTAATGGGAATTTCAAACCAAGCAAAAAGTCATTTGCATGGCTATATCCTGAGTCGGGAGCCACCCAACCAGCTTGTAGGAAATGCTAAGGAGGGAGCATCAAACTTGAGACAAGCTTGAAAAAAGTTAAGCCTGATGATATTTTGTATCAGAAATGCCTGGTGGTTTGGCTGTTAAGCAAAGCAGAGAAGACCTAAATTGTTTCAGTGTGGAGCAATGTAGTTCTGAGTAAAACGAACCTTCATTTAGTGCACCATTGTTCTGTGGTAAAATGATGGTCTTCTGTTGAGTAAAGGGATTTGATTGGTAACAGAAAACGGTACAATGAGCAGAAGATCCAGAGGAGAGCTCACAAAGAACAGAAAATGTTAGATGAATGTAGATAACAGCCTTCTTTCTTTGACAAAAACACCAGTTTGCATTTTTTAAATGTGCCAGAAAGCACTCTTTCACTATCGTCAGCCAGGAATCTAGGCTATTTTCATTAAGGCTTCATTTGTTGTATGACTATTTTTTTGTTCAAATATGTTAAATGAAGACAAGAAAATGTTATTTTCCATCCTCAAAAAACCCCAAGAAATTCTAAAGATGTGCCTCCAGCCCCTCCTATGAACAAATTTAAGAGACGTACACTGAATGGTTGTCTCAGACTTCCAAATACCTAGTTTTACAACCCATTCCTAAGGAATTAAAATAAAATAATTTCTTAATAATCGCTGATTACTTTAAAACATGTTTTATTGCTACGAGGTATACCAAAATATTATTTTATAGTTGCATGTCTTTAAAGATGGCCTTCTGTCATCCATGTGGGAAGTGTAAAATATAAGTGCCTTTTAACATTCCTGTGTGCTCTCTACAATATTTGTTCATTACTCAAGAACAGCACACGTTACATGAATTGTATGCTGTTACAGCATAAGATGGTTTACAGTCAATGCCATCAGCTGCAAAATGTTTGATCCCAGCTCAGTGGTTTGCTAGGGATTGTGTGATCCTGAGGGGTTTTGCAGTCTTGCAAGATTTGAAATACATAGACATTTTACAGAGTGCTTTGTGGTGCCCGCTGAGTGGTTTCCTGCAGGTTGCATCAATTCACCACACTAATCAATTGATGGCAATAAACAAGAGTCATTTAATTACTATTAAAGACCACTTTCCGCCTGTGGATATAGATAGGTAACTGCCAGTGACTTTAAAAGGAGGTGCTGATGTGAGCCTGACCCTAGAATCTAATTCTATGCAGTCTGGTTTTACTCTCTTGCTTAATGGTTTGGCTGGAAGTCGGAACACCCAGATTGGGTTTTCAGGTGCCTTTCTCTGGCTGCAGCAAAACTGCTTTATCAAAATGCTCCGTCAACATCCTCCTGGCCTTATCTCTCAAATGCAGACATTTTCCAGTACCCTCAGCATACTGGAGCTGAACATCAAAAAGGAAAACGATTCCACTCCACATGCAGCCTGGACAAGACTACACCTGGAAACATTGATGTTGCAGATCCACCAAATCACAGCTGCAAGGTAGAAGCAACACCTCAGAGCATATGTTGCTTGGTTTCCCTCTTCTAAAATTTCGCTGTGCTGACAGAGGTCACTATTACTATTATTAACTATTTCTATTGTCCACATGCAAATGTGGAGCCAGAGTCTGCCCACACTATGCCAAACAGGGAACCACCCAGATGTACTGACATGGCTTACACTCCCTCCCTGCAAGTTGCCTAGCAAAGACCCTCCTCCTCTCAGCCTCATGGTCCAACCTGCATTTATCTATTAATTTATAGCAGAGCTTGGGCCACCATTAGCCAATCAACTGAGTCATTCCTTTGAGTAGCGAACTGAGACTAAGACTAAAAGAAATAAATCAGTCTAGCTGGTGAGGTATCAATTCCGCCTTGCAAATTCTACAGTAAAAATTTAACTCTTGGAAATTCATAGGAAATTATTCAACACTAAAAATGAACATGTTCCTTTAGAATTTCAAACCATACTGGATTTGATGACTGGTACAACCTAAAGAGCTCTGAAGCTGTATCTTTACCATGATTAGTACGGCAGGCTGAGGAACATGCTTTTTTGCTCCTCACCACTGGTAGCAGCCTGGTTGTAGCTTGGTCTCCAAAGCCTAGATTCACCTCATCTAATTTTAGATTCCAAAACAAGGTAACTAGTGTGTCCCTGTAGCCAAGTAAACACAGTATCACTGTGGCTAATAACACTCTACAGGTTTTTTAATAACTGTGAGAACTCAGGATGGGGTTGTTCAGACTCTCCTTGTCTGGTCTTGCCTGTGTCAGTCACAAGGCTTGTTTCAGCTTGCTTAGTTGAAACTGCAATTACCTAATGACCAGGTGGACATTACCTAATTTATTTTAGCCTTGCTTAGCTTTGTATAATTTTGTGCTGCAGCACCTGTTGCTGTTGTAACGTTGATGTATTTCCTGTAAGTGATAGATACTGGTTACAGGTAGCTATTCTGGTAGTTAATCTTTGTAGAGGGAATTATCCGTGACTCCAGAATAACAACATGGTGCAGTGCAATACAAGTGCAGGATGTTAACAGAGGCCACAGAGGCATGGGCCCAAGCCCAGAGGCTTCAGGGCTCTACACAACTTGCCGATTATCAACTACTGAGCACAAAAGTAATGCAGCTTTTGGAGCTGGGTGGAACAGAAACAAGTATCTAACATATGTAATACACACCATATGGAATAAATTCAGAAGTAATTTGAAATTGCAAGTCAGTGAAGAAAAAGCTAGGTGTAGGCTCTGTTAGAAAGCCAAAAGAGCCCCAAATTTACACTTGATTGAGGAGGAAGAAACAGTCTACATCACTCTCCTCCTGGCAAAGGACTTGAGATGTTGAGTATTGACATAACTGGACTATTGAAGTAATGGGGAAAAGTGAGGATTGTATACAAAGACTGGAGAAAAAATGAGTTAATGTGTGAAAGATAAGTAAGAAGAAAGGAATGTTGTAAATATTCAACCCAAGACATACGGGCACTGATTTATAAAAGTACTGAGTGCTCACATCTGCAAGTGAAGTGTACTTAAGCTGTGTTCTGAATCTACAAAGTGCTATAGCAATCCTAAGTATTCTGAAAATAAGGCTGCCAAGGGCCATATTTTAAATATATTTAGGCACCAAAAATTAAAAAAAAACATGCCTAGGAGGATTTTCAAAAGGACCTCAGAAGTTAGGTGCCTAACACCCATTAAAAGGGATTAGCATCTCCTTAGGCTAATGATCTCCTTGGATTAATTAGCCTACATGCCATTTTAAGGTTTCTAGAAATCTGCCTCCAAGTATCTGAAAGTTGGCAGCCAAAAAGAATTTATATTTTTGACAGCGTTTGTCTAAGTCACTCTGTGCCTCAGTTCCTTTTGTTTAAAAAGGATAATGACACTATCTTGTGTCACAGGGCTGTCAGGAAGATACATTGAACTAAAGGCTTTCAAGCATTCAGAAACAAGGGTGAGAAAGCTATTGAAACATCTTAGCACTGATCATGTGCAGATTTATCCCACAGTGCAGTGTTTGGATAACGTAGGCAAAATACGGCTTGAGCTACAGCTAGTCAGGAGAATCAGGCCTGTGAAAAGAATTTTGAGGGATGGGATCTGTGCTTTTCTTTTTTGCCTTTTTTTTAAAAGAATGTGCGATTACAATTAAAACAAATTATTAAAAAATATAAAGACATCCTTAAGAAATTCTTCCAAATGTCACACCATTATCTGAACCAGAGAGACTTCAGCACCTCGAGAGGCTCATCATCAGGTCTGCTCTCCTGTTTCACAACCTACTTAGTGTATCAAACAGAAGTTTAAAAGGCAACTTGATCGTGGTTCATAAGGACCCAGAGGAGAAGACTTCTGGTATTTGGGACACTTTAATCTGACAGACAACAGCATAACAGGATTCAGTTTCTGGATAAGCTGGAGACAGAAAAGTACAAATTAGGAAAAAGAAACAAATTTGAGCAAGGAGGGTAATTATTCATTGGTGCAGCTTACTGATGGAAGTTGCAAATTTATCATAACTAAGTCTTTAATTGAATGACTTTCCAAAGGATGGGATGCAAACAATAAATTTTGGTGCTAGATACATAGCAAAAGGGAAGAATAATTCCTACCTGCAAAGGAACATTGTCTTTCCTGTGATATGCAGGCATCCAGACTAAGTCAGTGTCCTCTCCTCTGGGCTTAAAATGAACATAACTATACTTGGCTGCCTTTTACGATGAACCAAAGATGGACACATACTATAAGATGTACAGCATGCAATCACTGAACTAAAAATGCAGCAGGTATCTTTGGGGCATGTAGTGTGTGTGGTGGGTTTTTTTTCAGGAAAATTAATTACAGGTAATTATTATGTATCATATTTTTAACATCATATATCTGCGCTGGTCCTTAATGGATATAAATTAAAACACTGTTCTGGACTTCTACTCTATCATAAATTAAATAATAAATAGATCAGAGAAGAAGGAAAGAGTAAACTACATTATAGTGTGAAAATTTTTTACATTCAGTCATATGTAATGGCATTTCTGTTTTTTGCTTTTGCTGTCATTTGCTTTCAATGTCATCATTTCAAAATAAGTGAAGGTTTTAGATGTTCCAGAGACTATATTCCTCATCAAGGGTAATATAGATGGCAAGAATAGATTTTGTAACTGTTTTTGCCCAGTATTAAACATAAATAAATATAAAATAAACGTATGCCAGTAGTTTTGAAGGGGTTGTATCCCTTTGTATCAACCATGAATTTACATCCTAATTTGTATATTCCTACAATTCAATGCGGCTTAAAAGATAGGTAGGAAACCTTGACAGAGAACAAACTACTTTATATTGAACTGTCTTGGTCTGGGATATTTTAGCCAATTAAGAGTGATCGTTGAGATGGTAAAAAAAGGGGAAGAGAAATTTCATGTGCTAGCCACTTTGAAGCTCTCGTGTTTCAAAAATTTGCACATCCATTGGTTTTCCCCTAAGTAAAATTCCAGAGGGGGATTTAGAGTTCATATAAATTCAGGCAGTGGCATCCAGTCTCTGATTTGTAATAGGTTATTCAGTTAGGCATTTAGAAAGAACCTAATCTTGTCACTTGTTGTTCATGCTGCAAATAGTCCTATTGCAGTCACATGACTCAGATTCACCAGACACAGTATTTATATATTCAATATTATTCAAATAAAGGGGAGGTAATAAACTGGAGGTAGGATAGGAGTACTGCTTCTTTTCCAAATCCATCAGCTAGTTTTGCAGGAGAGATTTCCTCTCTCCACAGACCTTGCCTCTCTTATGTCCCTAGACCATCACAGCCACAACAGTAATTATGCAGATTAGTGCTTTTTGATTTTAATATTCTGATTAATCTTTGGGGTTTGGATTTAGTAATAGCTGTTAGGTTTCTGGAAAGCTTTTCCTCAAGATGATTTAAACTGGACTTTGGGAATATTGACATCCAGTGTGATCAATCATGTTCTGAATGCACCAACGGAGTTCTTATCATTAGCTGGAATGAAAACCTTTGACTGTATACATAGTTGAGGTGAAAGTTTCCAAAGCACCAAGTGGGGGTTTTTTTCACCAGATCATGCAGTTAGCATGAAGGCAGCTTCTCATATTCCTCTGTGGGCTACTAACTTTGGATTGTCTGCATACACAAACTTTTTACGGCTGCTTCCCACTCTGTTGCATAAATTTCTAACATCAAAGGAGTTCGAGGCTTTTCACATCTCCCAGCTGTCTAGCCTATGTGAATACAGGATTTGGAGCTGATACGTTATCATTATTACTAGCTGTTGTTTGGAACCATATTGGTGGACCATGACTCTGGTGTCCTACATACTGTAAAATATGAGAATAAAAAGATGGTTTGTGACTCCAAACAGCTTATGGTCCTTCCAGACAGATGAATGAAGCCAGGGATGTTAGAGAAGAGCTCAAAACAAAGAGACAGATCTATAATTAATCATTAACAGTCATAATGGATACTGAAGAAAAACACTCAGAGAGAACAGAGGATTAACTCTCACATGGGTGAAAAGACTTTTAAAACTCAATATGTCCCTGCAAGGACACCGTAAAAAGGGTTACTATGGAGCTTATTACTTTGTTTGTCTTCATTAGTTCAATCTCATATATAAAGAACCATGTTTCAAATACAATACATGTTCTTTTTTCTAACTGAAGGCTCTGCCCAACCAGACTGGGCTTTAACATGAAATGAGTGTATTTCTATTCCCCTCAGTGTTAGCAGTAAAAATTGCAAGACAAGCTGGGACCTTGCATATTTTCTTCCAGTAATGCACTCAATAACATTTCCAGTATTCTGCCGTCTGCATCAATCTGAAATTAAGCTATGCCTACATTGTAGGCTTCTGCTGCCATAGCTTTGTGAGCCACTGATATGAAAATGGCTTCCAGAAGCTCCTGTTACGAACGCACTCGCATTAAACAAAATAAAACAAAAAACCAACCAACCAACAAAACCAAACCAACCAAACAGAAAAAAACAACCACAAAAAGCCCAGAGCTTTTAGTTGTTTAACTTGTTTAGCTGTTTAGCTTGTTTAACTCAGAGGTAATCAGGTAAAGTATGCAATATATAGCTTTCACAAGATAAGCTGCATCCTCTCTAGGAAAGAGTTGCTGTTATGATACACAACTGTAGGAACACCTTTAAATCATTCCTAGTGAAGGCATGGCCCTTAGTGAACAATTCAGTTGATGATACACAGAACAGACTAGAGTTTGCAGCATAGCCGTATTGACTTGGTAGCAGTAGCTAACGTTCAATAAAATTGGTACGTTCTTTGTTTCCGAAATCACCAGATTTAATATTGAATTACTAAAGTAACAGATCTGTTGATGTGTTTATGCTCCTTTTTTCCCACATTAAGCTTCATTTTAGAACACCACTGCTGGAATATATATATGAAGTATCAATGATATAATACTGGTGCACAAGATAGGAGTCAAGGTAGGAGAAATCCATAATTAGATTTTTCTCAGTACATCCATCTTCATTTATCCAAGAGGCCAAAGTCATTATTATTTACTCAAGAATCTCCTTGGAGAGTAGAACTGTAAAGATTTACTGCATATTATGAGAATCTGCAAGTATATTGAAGTTCCCTAGTTCAATTATTTGTCCCTTTTACATTTGATTAAAATAGGAAGAAAGTTATACCACTGCCTGTATGTTTGGTTTCTGATGATATCTTCCCTCTCCGAAATTGTTCCTGTAATGGAAAAGGAGTAACTATTTTATTTCTTCTCTCACACTTTCTTTTTTCACCAGCTGATATAAGCTTACCTGTAAAGTTCTTTGTGTTTGGTTCGAGAAGACAATCAAATTTGTTAAGAAATTCATGACAGAAAGTCCTAACTAGAGAAGCTGTATTTTTCACAGCCGTCTTTTGTGGTCAGTGGAGATTGAGGCTTGGATGCAGCAAACCACGTCTCTTTATAGATAGTGGTACCCCAGACCAGTTTGGATTCATGAGTGTAGTCCTTGCTTTGTCTTGGCCTGTTAGAGCAAAACACTTTTTCAGAATCAGTCCTACAAGCCATAGTGCAAAGGCATTTAATTTAAAATTTTAAACCTGATTGTGAAACTGCTGTTTAGCAAAGAGCCTTACTCAATAAAAATGGCACTATGCACACACACAAGAAAAAAAAAAACAACAAAAAAACCCCCAAAAACCCACAAAAACACCCTAGTTTACCATAGATTACTTAATCTCACTATTATAAAGCACACTAGCTACATTTCCATGTAGAAGATATTTTAATAAGTGATTTATTTTATTTTCTCTAAAACACAGGCATTAGCAGATGCTATAAATGTGCGTAAGAATGGAGATTTAAACCATTCGGATATCAGAGTTAAATGTGTCTAACCTGCCGTAAGGTAAAACATGCAGTTCTTTCTCATATTCCAATATTAGTAATACTTTGTGTTATTTTCTTTTTAAATCATATCCAAAACCTCAGCCTGAGTTGAGGTCTCACTGTACAACACAGTTCTTGTCCGGATCTAGGATCCTACTCCTCATCCCACAACCCAGCAAACTGCAACGGGCCACTGCACTCATCAAGGTCATTAAGGCTGATTGCACAGCACCGGGTACTGGCATTAGTGAATCCAGCTGTAGAATCAGGGCCAAGTTTAAGGCAAGCCATAACTAATGAACGTCAAGAACAGTAAGCCAAAGAATGATAGATTTTTAAATGATGCAGTTAACCCCCAAGCTAGCAATCAATTACAAATAGGAAAATGCACACGGGACTCCCATGAGCACGGGTTCTGGGTCCTCTAAAATAAATGTGGATGAAAGAGAAGCCCTGCCCCTACAAACACTGGTGGGACTAAATTTATGGAAACAACATCAGTGGAAGAGCACACATTTCAATACTCCATGTAAGTTTTTAGTAAGTGCTTAAATGTTCTTACTTTAAAAACATGCCTCACATAAGTGTTCAGACCATGTTAGGTAAAAAATAAATCCTCTTTTTTTAATATATTATTTTGATAAATACCCACTTTTGGGGTTGGGGAGTTGTTTGGGGAAAGGATTGTTTCATTTTGGTTTATTTTTGTAATTTCGTTCTGTTTCTTTTGACCTTTACAATATCCTGCTTTAAAAAAAAAATCAGTCTGTATCTACATTTTTTTACTTTTAAAACATCTGTTATTATCTACATGTTTTCCATTATGTGAATGAAACCTTTTATCAAACTGTGCTCTCAGAAAATATTTTGGAACCTTCATAAAACAACATAAGCATATTTCCAGTCCAAGGTGGAAAGCTCAGCAGCCAGCTTTTGCAAAGGCAATTTATGTAGCAGTGGTATAATCACAAAAGGCTTACATTTTCTCTCCAATGAGAAAAAAAAATCTTTACTGCTCTCACACAAAGGTTTTATAGAAGACATGCAACCTCATATCTAAGAATAAACCAGTTCACTACAATGACTCTGAAATGTAAGGGTTAATGTCTGTATTCTTCATAAACAAAATGCTTCTACAATTTAAAAACAAAATTTTGATAAATCCTTGTACATAAACATAAATCCGTGTACATATACGTAAAGAGCATGCAAGAATCTGAAGCAAGCCCTGTAATTTCCTGAAGAACTCACAAATTTTCAACAAAATAATTTTGGGGGAAAAAATTTTTCTGCGGGCATATATGTGCCTGCTTTGATGCAGACTAAATTTGCAGCCAAAGCTAGGAGAGAGCTAAAGTCATTCATCTGAGAACAGACAGGACCTCAGCGGTTCATTTCCTATTCTGAATCTCAGAGGAAAAAAATGTTTACACTCAGTCTCCCATTTCTCAGGAATCACTCTAACTACCGGGCTACTATTACACTGGACTCAGTTGTCCCTACTGGAGCTGTTCATTAGCAACTACAGAGCAAGAGAGGAACAAAAAAAATTAACTGTGTTAAAATACTAAGCCCCTATGTTTAAATATATAAGCCAATTCCTGCCCCACTCACGCTAGATAAGATCTTGCTCAGAGATGTCATTATCTACGCAGAGCCCAAATCTTTCCCACTGCCCAGTTTCCCTTCCCTGACTACTTCCATCTCTCTTAAAAGCCTAGAGCCCTTGCTGGAGAAGACAGAAGAGGGCTGGAGGGAACAACAGGTACAGGGGAAATAACTGAAATCCGCAAGTTAAAGGGGTGCTCAGATCTAATCCTAGGACTGAGACCAGAGAATAGAAAAACACTGAAAGATTAATTTGTTGAGAATTTCCTTGTGAGCAGCAATGGCTCAAAATGAAACACTGAGTCCTGCTCCTACTGGCTCTACAGGTGCCCAAAATTGAACCTAATAATTTTACAGTGTCCCCTCTTTCGCTCCCCTTGCCTACTGTATTTGGTGGCTTGGTTGAGCCTACTGAGACCAGAGGACATCTTCTAGCCAGGGGCTGTAACCTTCCTTCTAGTACATATTTTTGCCAATAGCTGCTGGGGAGCAGAAGCAGGTCCCTGACCTTCTCTCACCAATTTTGTGAAAAAGATGCACATCTTAGTAATTTTTCTTTTTCCCAGTGAGTTCTTACTCGCTCTCACTAGAGTAGTGGCACTCAGAAATACCTTCACGCCAACAGTGAGCTCACAGTGGTTTGAACCAATTCCCACCATGGTTACAGAAATATTCGTATTGTCTTTAGTGAACCTGGGGTCAGGCCTCTCTTTTGGAGTGAACCTGTTAGAGAACCAGACCAATTCTCTGAGCGACTGTAGCCCTTACAGCAAATCAGCAGTTTGAAATGTGGAGCTACGTGGAAATCTACCCAGTGTCTCTCTTCCCTGGCTTCACAAGTGGGAGCTGTTGGTACCTGCACGGCTCTTGTACAAGGCAGAGCAGAAGAGCATAGTAAGTTAATAATCCACAAGCCATTCAGAAACGTCTAAGACAGAGATACTGACACCAGGGAATCGTATGTCTGCACTGGGCATCTAGTGAATTGTTCACTTGGAGGGCTGATGAGAAACGCGCAGATGAACCTCTGAAACAACTACTTGGCAGGTAAGGCTACTAACCTACTCTAATAAATAGCACTATGTTCTCATCATCGCTATATCTTTTCCCCAAACATACTGACAGCAGTTTATCAACATTATATAAGGCAGGGAGAGTTCAGAGCAAGGCTAAAGAGTTGACAGCCAGCTTTCGGTGTGCCTGTTCATTTGACATACTTGATTTACAGGTCTCCCGTTTACACAACGCACTTTGAGCTGTTGTTTCTTTTATTTTTAATGTTAAAATAATTACTCTTGATCCTAAAATAAACATGCAGGAACTCCTTTAGCTTTCAGGAGCAGGCTTGAAAGACTGCTTTTAATAACTACTCCAGTGTACGGTTTATTTCTCATACAGTCAATGATTATCGTACTCTCTCTGTTTTCCTCTTGTTTACCGCCTTTTTACCCTACCACAGCACGGGTTTTTTTTCCTTCTGCCGGGTGGGAAAAAAAAAGAAAGAAAAAAAGGAAGAGCAGGATAGGCAAGCGCCAGCAGCGCTTTTCCCTTCGGGGCTGGGGGGGAGCGAGGAAGGAGGGGGGTTGGGGACCTCCTGCCCTTCAGAGGAGCCGGTCGCCCTTCCCGGGGGCAGCAGCCGCGGGGACGCGCCGGCGGGGCAGCAGCGCGCCCGCGCCCACCGGCGCTGCCTGCGCGCCCGCCGCGGCCCCAGGGGGGCTCCGGGGCCACGCTGCGGCGGAGGACGGGGGGGCGACCGCGGGGAGGACGGCGGCTCCGCGGGGCCGGGGGAGCGGAGGGGCGGCGGGATGGATGGATGAGGGATGGAGGATGGAAAGATGGAGGGGTGAAGGATGGAGGCACGGGAGGACGTGGGATGGAGGGATGAGGGATGGAGGGAGAAGGGATGGAAGAATGAGAAAATGAGGGACGAAGGGATGAAGGGCCGAGGGACGGAGAGCTGCAGGGAGAGAGCGCCCGCGCTTCCCAGCTGCTCCCCCTCCGCTGCGCGCCCCCGCTCCGCTCCCCGCCCCCCTCCGCTGCCGCGCGTGCCCGCGCCCGGGGCTGACTCTCCCTCGCATCCTCCTCCGGCGGCGGCGGCGGCAGCGCCGGGGATGGGCAGCGAGAGCGCGCCCAGGAGCAGCCCGGGCCCCGCCGTTCCCCCCTGCTCCCGCGCCCGCTGCCGC